>APFE030618531.1:2063-111275 GCA_000404065.3 Pinus taeda
TAAATATTAACCTTTGAAATTCAAAATTTAAATATAACAAAATTGTACTAATAATTTTTTAAAACAAAATCTAAAAAATAAAATATTTAAACTTATCCATATTTAACAGAACCCAATAATTATACAACTTGAAATAAAAATCCATTCCTCTTTAACTAATTTTTAAATTTATTTTATAATTCTTAAAAAGAAAATTCCCACAAGAAAACCTCCCAAATAATTTGATTATTACTGGGCTCTCCAAATAATTTGATTATTACGGGACTCTCCAATGAAAATAAATAAAGAGATAAGTTTTCTATTTTGGATTCTCAATTAGCATTATCTGACTATTATACATTCTACTTCCACCACTTGTAACTTCATGCTTATCCGTTTAATCTTTTGGTATATACAACAAAATTTGAGTTTTATCCATTTAGTCCCATCGTTTTCGTAAATAAAAATGGCATACTCTTGTCTTTTCGTGTCACTGATTATGCTTTCAATAATTTGATTTTTCCTTATTTTTTGGGTCACCGATCATTTTTAATAATCAGATTTACCCTTTTCCACTTGCATGTTGTTGGTCCCATCGCAGCGTCCATGCTTTCAATAATTAGATATAGACGACTCTCTCCTCACGCGCAGAAATTATTCTGTAGTTGAATAACTATTTTATGCACATTGGGCCTCACCGAAAAGACTGACTGGCTTGACCAACACTACACCAAACACTCTCAACTACTTTTCTTTTTTTGAATTCGAGGAAGGCAGTAATATTTTTTTAAATTATGAGCGGTGGAGATATTCGAGCAAGGCAGTAATATTTTTTTAAAGAGTAGTCTAACGAATCTCAACTACTCTTTTTCTTAAATTATGAGCGGTGGACATATTCGAGGAAGACAGTAATATTTTTTAAAGAGTAGTCTAAGGAAGCTCAACTACTCTTTTCTTGAGTTATGAGCGGTGCGTTGAGATATTCGAGGAAGGCAGTAATATTTTTTTTAAGAGTAGTCTAAGGAAGATCGAGGTTTGAATCACTCTCTGCAGTGGTCACACTTGTGCCGTTTCGGGAACCTTTATCTAGGATTGACTTTGATGGCATTATGGGGTGATTATAGATTAAAAATTTACAAAATTATCTAAATGCTTTTTTCAAATTGGAGAGATAAATTTACAAAATTCTCTGAATGTTTTCTTGAAATTTAACAGATATTTTCTTCAAATTCAAGAGAAAAATTTACAAAATTCTCTGAATGTTTTCTTGAAATTCAACAGATATTTTCTTGAAACTTGATTCAATTAGAAAGGTGTGAAAATCATCATTTCCAACTTCACTTTTGAGATTAATGTGGACAGTGTTCAAACCTAATCTTAGATTAGGATTTTGTTCCTGGTTTATAAGATTTAGTTCAACTTCCCTAAATGTGTGCTTGTTATATATATTCAGCGTGTAATGTATGAAGAACAGAGCATGTACTGCAGAGGCAGTTGATATTTTGACATGGTATCAGAGCAAGGGTTGGAATTTGATGGGCAAATTGCCTGTAGTGGGGTGATTTTCCCTTCAAATACATGTTAAAAAATTATAAAACCGTAAAAAATCTGCAGTGAAACTATGAAAACAGGTTGGAAACTCTGAAAAACGTCAAATTTGACTCGCTGCTCTTTTTTGAAATTCCAACCTTGATCAAAGCTATAAGGCTGAGGAAGCTTGTCCCTGAGTGGAGAGAGGCTGGCGCGATTGAGGCGAAATCAGCGTGGATTTTGGCGCGAGTGCTTGGAGGAAAACTGCGTCGACCTTGGAAAAAAAAAAGTGCGTGCAGTGCCCCCTGAGAAGAGGACGTATTTTTCTTGCTGCACAATTGGATCTGTTTTTTTGAATTGCTACAGGATTGCATCTTGGAAGGCGGTGGTGTTGAGAGTGAAGATCCAGCTCAAATCGACCCAGTGCAAGCAGCTCGAGTGAAATCCGTGGAGGCGTGCAGGAGGCCGCGAGAAAGTCAGAGGAAGTCGGTGATCTGCGTGTTGGAGAGACCCATTGTTGCAGCGTGGAGGAGATGCACAACAGAAGTGTGGAGGATGATAAAAATCAATATTCTATTAATTAAATGGCTCTTCATGTGAGATACCTGGAGAGTGTACAAACACTCATACACATACTATATTCAATCAAGAGAACAACCTAGTACATATAGGCTTTCACACTAAAAGGGTGGTTTCAACCACTTCCTAGATAGTAGGATCTGAGACCTAATCTTAGAGTCTCAATCCTATCCTTAAAACAACTAACTGTATCTTTCTCCATTAATTCTAACACTCCCCCTTAATGGAGAAAGGGTACTGAAAAATAATATATGCCTGCTGGTCTAGTCTCATTTAGGCTTACAATTAAAACATGAAAAAACTTGGTAACAAAGTTTTCATTTTAGTCTTCTTGTAGCAGAGCCCATACTTGTTCATCTTGAGTCAAGGCTTCATCTTTGCTTTCCTCGCCATGAGGTAGTGATATCCCTTCACCTCATTTCTTCCCTAGTGATGGAAAGCTTGAATTCTTATTCTCGCCCTTCTCAAGATTATGACAGGCTAGATAGGAGAATTTTCCCCCTCACTATATTTGGTGTCAACCATCTGAACGTCAGCTATGATGTCTTCATCATTCATTGATGTACACACAGAAATATTAGTGAGATCATCACAATTTAAATTTTCTCCAGCTTTGTCTTCCTCTCCCATGTTTTGCAATCAGCTTCATGTGACTCGTCCCATTGATCTTCAGCACTTTGTTCCTCTTCACACCCTTCCTGAAGATCAGCGCATGAGTCTTCAATCTCAAGATCTTGCACAACATATTGTGCCTCTTGATTCTCGTGGTAATCAACAAAACCACATTGTTTTTCTGAAATTTCTTTTGACTCGAACATACTACCCATGCTAATTCCAAATGCCTACATGAGAAATCATCATCATCAGAATAAAAAATATCTAAAAATATAGACATGTTGTTAAAGTCCAGCATATCTCTCTTCGAGATTTCTTTTCAACTCCACACGGTCCCCAGCTCCAACAACCCCGTTACCACGCAGGCAGGAAACTTCTCCCTTTGGCAGCTCTTCAATTGTAGAACCTGGTAGATTGTGGCTTCTGTGCCACGCAGGTCTTAGTGCCCTTGGCTTTGGCGACGAACAACTAAACGACCTCTCACAAGCTGAAAACGTTCTCAATATCTAATTATGATATATGTAATTAGCAATTTATGATAACATATATTTTTGAAGATAGGTTCAAATCAGCGAGAACTTTCACATTTTCATTGTGGCATATAATAACTTAGAAGAAAATTTACCCAATTGATTTTGGGATCTCCACAACCTGTTTGGCATACACACCAACGATCTGCGATTGACCACTCTCCTCCAATCTTGCAACGATTTTCACTCTTTTACGCTGCACCCAGACACAGATCTACCAATCCACGACACCACGAATCTACAACAATTTGTAGAAATTTTGAATAATTTAACACATATTCAATGGAGATTATCCTGATCATGTACTATTGCGGAAAACATACACAATACATAAGCTCCTCTACGTTGATCATCAATATAGCAGCATCAATAACAATAAAACATCAAGAGCATTCACACATTAACACAGTATGTATCCCGGGGAAAGCATCTCGCTAAAAACCCCAACTACCTGTATATTAATGATTGAGTCATGTAACATTACACAGCATAATATTTCTCACAAGTATCTCCACCTCTGTTACACACAATACAACTCAAATCTGATCTCCAAATCTCTTCCGCTGCTTGCCTACCTCCACTGCTCAATACCTGCTGAGAATGAATTGATGATAATTCCAAGGCAACCACGTATTTCCTTGGATAAATCACATGAGCACAAGCTACAATGTGGGAAAATACGTGGGAAAACTCATTGGCATACTCAATCCCTTGATTGTGCAAGATCTGATGCACAACTATAGTCGCAACTGATAGCAATTGATTCTCTAACACCTGTCCCTGCTGAACTGAACATGCACTGACATGCAACTGAGTTAACTGATGTATTCATTAGTTGTATTATGAGTTAATAACTTGTGAATTAATTAATAACTAATTCACCCAACTCATCTCTAGTCTATTTGCCAGTTAGACTAAATACAACCAGTTTAACAAAGCTAAACTGAACACAACTCCATCAACTGCACCTCCAGTCCACTAAACTCAACTCACTTGAGTTCTAACTGAAGTCCTGCATGCAAATATTAGTCATCCCATAGGTAACCACGTATTTCCTTCTGGGATCTGCATGTACCACATCCGTAGCTCATCCTGAAGTGCTCCAAGAGAATAAGACAAAGTTTATAGTCTAAATATTATTATGAGCTAATAATATTTGACTGTTCTATATTTAGACTGAGCAGTCACTCCGCTGTGGTGTCACTCCGCTGTGGTCTAAAAATAGAAGTCCATCTGTTTTTTCCAACTTGATCAATCATCCATAAATAGCAACCTGCAATCCATAGACATGATCCATATGTCTAAAAATAGACATAGTCTAAAAATAGGCTTGCGCCAAAAATAGCCTGCAGGCCCACTTAGTGAAGGCGACTCTTTTCACTAAGCTCCATCATCTTGTTGCAATCTCAACAAGGCCAAGGTTCAAATATTCATCAGTGCATTTCCAGTAGCATACAAAGACAAAATTAAGTTCGATGAGCCTATATCGTTGGAGGAGGCCATCCGAAAGTTGAAGCATTGTTATGAACAATTGAAGCGTAAAGTTGAGCCTAAGCATGACTTGAAAATAAATGAGAAATCTAAAGGAAAATGGCCACCAAAAAGAGGAATACGTCAAGATGCAAGTGAGAAAGAAAATGTAGTTCCTTACAATAGACTCAATACAACTCATAAGGGACATGGAAAGTAACAAGCTAAAGGTGGTGGTAGGGAACCATTGGAGTGTTGAATATGTGGTAAGGATCATAATAAGAGGGATTGTCTGTAGTATAAGAGTGGTGGTAGACCCCAGATCTATAGTTCTCATGAGGTGCATACAGTTGGTGATGTTGATCATAACAATCCTCAAATCTATGCAGCTATGGCCAACAGGCAAGCGGATCATCAAGCATCGATCATTGAGATGGACTGTAAGATTTGTTATCAAGTTGTTTCTATTTTTAGTGATCCTAGATCTAACTATATAGTTATATTAATCTTGACCTGGTGGATAAGTGTGGTTTGAGAAAATAATTGCATGCAGAATCTTGGTTAGTACAGTTGGCTACAACTACAAAGAAGCGAGTTCACCATTGGGTAAGAGCTTGCACATTTGAGTGAAAGCATATGCCTACAACAACACATTTGAATGTATTTCCATTGGGATCGTATAGTATGGTTTTGGTTACGGATTGGATATACCTTCACAGAACCAAAGTGGATTACTTCGACAAGGCCATTGAGTATGTGTATGGTAGTGGGGAAAAGAGGACCTTGCAGGGAAAGAAGAAGCCTACATCAATGAGGATGGTTACCATTATGCAAGATAAGCATAGTTGCAGAAAAGGTTGTTTGATGTTTACAATACACATTTATAGTGATAAGGGTAAGGAGGTTAATGATGCAGATGTGTTAAGAAAGTACCCAGTTTTGCAATAGTTTCAGGATGTATTTCCCAAGGACATTACAGAGTTTCCACCTCACATGGAGGCAAAGTTTTCTATTGAGTTAGTTCTAAGAGAAACTCCCGCATCAAAATCACATTACACGATGAGGACACGTGATTTGGTTGAGTTAAATTTGCAGTTGAAGGAAATGTTGTACAAGGGGTACATTAGGTCAAGTGTATCACCTTGGGGCACACCAATGTTGTTTGTGAAGAAGAAAGATGGTAACTCTCAGATTGTGCATTGATTATAGGTATTTAAACAAGGTAATGATCAAGAACTGGTACCCATTACTGATGATTGATGATTTTTTTGATCAGTTGAAGGAAGCAACAATGTTCTCTAAGATTCACTTGACATTGGGATATCATTAGGTATGCATCAAGGAAGAACATATGTTCAAGACTGGTTTTAGGACTAGGTATGGGCATTATGAGTTTGTTGTTTTTCCATTTGGTTTGACTAATGCTCCAACTACATTTATGTGTTTGATGAATAATGTGTTGTGTCCGTATTTGGACAAGTCTTTTATTGTATTCATCGATGATATCTTGGTATATTCTAAAATTGAGGAAGAACATGCCGAGAATTTAGCAACAGTGTTGAGACTATTAATAGAGCATCATTTATATGCTAAACTTAGCAAGTGCGGCTTATTTCAGACTGAGGCACATTACTTGGGGCATGTGGTCTCCAAGGATGGCATAACAGTAGATCCAGAAAAGATAAGGGATATCATGGAGTGGGAAGCTCCTAAGAATGTGGATCAGGTGATATCATTTATGGGATCACTAGGTTACTGTAGGAGGTTCATCAGGAACTTCTCAGACATTGCATATCCTATCACATCATTGCAACGGAAAGGTAAGACGTTTGAATGGAAAAAAGAATATGAGGCTAGTTTTGAGCAGCTTAAGTAGTTGTTGACATATTCACTAGTGCTAAAGATTGTGGATCCGGACAAGGAGTTTGTAGTGTGTACAGATGCTTACAAGAGTGGACTTGGTGGATTTCTCATGCAAGAAGGATAGGTAGTGTTCTATGAGTCATGGAAATTGAATGAGCATGAGTAGAACTATCCAACACATGATCTTAAGCTAGCGAAGATTATATAGGCATTGAAGATGTGGAGGTACTATCTTCTTGGCAGGAGGTTTACATTGATAAGCGATCACAAAGGGTTGATATATTTGTTTGATCTACCAAATCTAAATGTGAGGCAAGATAGATGGTTGGCTACCCTTAGTGAGTTTGACTTTGAGATTAGATACATCAAAGGGAAGGAGAATTAGGTTGCAAATGCTCTTAGTAGGAAGGTATAGGTAAATCATATAGAAACTATGAGCTCCTATGGGAAAAAGTTACATCATATGATCTTACAGGGAGGAAACCAGGATGATAAATACATGGATGTTATGCAGAAGTTACAACATAGAATAGGTACAGGTACATGTGATCAGGATGCAAACTATCAGCTCACGACAGATGGTTTGGTGAGATTAAGGGACAAGATCTACGTGTTGAATTGCAGTTAGCTTAAGAATCTTATATTGAGATAGTCTCATGTCAAGCCATACTCAGGTCATCTAGGATATCATAAGACATTGACGATGGTGAAGAAGTTCTACTATTGGTCGAATCTGAGGAAGGAAGTTGCAAAGTCCATGGCTGGATGTTTAGATTGTTAACAGGTCAAGGCACAATGTATGCATCTAGGTGTTTTACTACAGCCTATAACGATTCCAGGATGGAAATGGGAGGTCTCTTCCATGGATTTCATTATATGTCTTCCAAGGATAGTGAAGCAACATGATTATATTATGGTCATGGTTAACAAGTTGAAAAAAGTATCTCACTTCATTCTAGTGAAGATTAAATATTCAACCAGTGAGGTAACATAAGTGTTCATCAGAGAGATAGTGAGACTGCATGGTGTTCCCAAGAAGATTATGTCAAAAATGGATGCAATGTTCACTCCCAAGTTTTGGAAGGAGCTATTTGCAGGCTTAGGTATATAGTTGGTCTTTAGCACAACTTATCATCTGTAGACAGACGGACAGATAGATAGGGTTAATAGAATCTTGAAGCATATGTTGAGGATGTATGTGATTCACCAACACAAGAAATGGGAGAAGTATCTTCAATTGGTTGAGTTAACATACAATAATGGTTATTACGAGTAATTAAGGATGAGCCCTTTTGAGGAATTGTATGGGTAGAGTTGTATCATTCCCATCAGAGGGAGTGATCTAGTGAATAGGGTACTTAGTGGACTGGATATGTTGGTGGATATGGAGCAGGAAATGCAAGTTGTAAAGAAGAATCTATAGGTAACACATGATAGACAGAGGAGTTCTACAGATTAGAACAAGGTGTTCAAGGAGTTTTAGGTTGGGGAGCATGTGTATTTGCGCATCAATACCAAGAAAATATCTTTGACGATTGGTTCATGAGCCAAGTTGGCACCATGTATTGAGGGCCTTTCAAGATCCTCGAGAGGACTGGACCAGTGGCATATCGACTTACACTGCCTCCAACAATGAAATTCCATGATGTTTTCCATATTTCACTACTTAAGAAGTATATAAAAGATGTTGATCATCTTATTGATTGGTTTGTATTACAGCTGGAGCAAGAAGGAGAGCTCTAGCCAGAGCCTCAGTATATATTACAATGGAAACATCTCATTCTTAGGAACAAAGCCGTAGATCAAGTTAAAGTGCAATGGAAGCATTTTGGGCCTGAAGAAGCTACATGGGAGATAACACATCAGATGTGGACCCTATATCCTTCATTATTTGCCGGTTGAGAGAAAGCAGTTTTGGTTTGATGTTGGTTTATGTTTGTCATATGTTTTACTAATGTTTTGGTATGTGTGTGTATATGGATGTAAACACTACCATGAGCTAAGTTATAAAGTTGCAATAAGTGGTATGGTTGTTATATTGTCATGATGTTTTTCTTTTGAGGATTTCTTTCATTCTAAATACTGCAACGAGCTAAGCTATAAAGCCCCATGGGCAGTATGTTTCTTTTCAATATTTTACTAAGGTCATGGTGTGGTTTAACACTGAGGATGGTGTTCCCCAAGGGGGAGGGTTCTGTAATAGCTCTGGTAAAAAAATCATGTAATAAGAGTTAATAAAGGAAAAATAAGGCCACGGTTAAGGGACACTTATTACAAGATGAATGTTGGGAAAAGATTCCTGTTGGGCATCAATGGATATATTAGCCATCAATGGATGTGTGTTTTGGATAAGGAAAATTGGCAAAGGCTAAGGCAAAGGAATTAAAAGGAAAAAAGACATTTTTGGCACATTTATTTATGAAAATAAAGAAAATTAGGAGAAAAGTAAGGTGAAAGGTCACAGGTTGCATGTGAGGAGGAAATTGAAGGAAAATAATGGAAAAGGAAGAAATTAGAGGCCTCATTTAATAAAGGGCTTCTAAGGATCAGTTGGTAACCTTTGTCAGTTCAAGTTTGGAGCTCTCTCATTTTCCTCTCTCTCTCTCTCTCTCTCTCTCTCTCACTCTTGGTCACTTAGAGTTTTCTTGGAGCACTCTAGGTTTGGATCAAGGAAGGAAAAGAAAGGAAAGGAAAGGAAAGTAAGGATCATGGAAGAAGAGCAGGAACAAGTAGCTTCAGCATGAATAGTTGCAGGTAACCTTTTGCATATGTGATTTGGTAGCAGGTTTGGACATGTGTGGATTTTCATGTTGTTGTATGGTTCTCTTGTTATCAGTGGCATGGTTTTCCTACGTTATGACAATGGTTTTTAGCCTAACGTTGCCTTTTTCCAAATTCCATGGTATGTTGGGATGTTTATATCGATTTTGAGATTTGGTTTTCCAGATTGATTTCAGAATCTACGCTGGAGGTGGTCTCAAGTTTCACTCCCAAATGCCTAGGATTCCCTTGACCGGTTTTGGCAAGATACAAAGTAAAGCCTGAGAGAGATGTCTTAGATTAGGGCCTAGTGATATGGGTTTGGATTGTTGTAAAGCTTGAGAGAGTAGTTTCAGTTTAGGGCTTGGTGATCCAATATTAGATATCGGTAAATCCAAAGAGACAAGGAGACAGAAAATTCCTCAAAGATAGTGATGGATTCTAGATGGAATTCCAAGTTTAGTTTGGTTGTGATCAGAGTGCTGATTTTTGTGTGATCACAGTTTGATGAGGGTGGAGGTGGTTTAACCTCTATATTTCCTTGGTTGTTTTTGGACTAGTTTTTCTATGAGATCCCACATTCATGCTTGGAATATGGCATGAGGGTGACCAATTGAAAGAGAGATTTGGTTCAGCCATGTCTATGATCGGGTGGTACGTGGAAGTCCTGAACTTGGTTGGATTTTCCTATGATTAATAAAAGCTAAGTTCTCTTAATTTTTCACTTATTTATATGTGGATTTAATGGCTATCATATCTATGATATATATATGGTTTTATGCTAGTTATAAGCATGGTTATATGACTAGTTCATGTCATGGTTATTTCATGTCTTTACTTGTAATTATTAAATGGATGGATGCAAGACCTAATTTATGATATAATAGTTCAATGGAGAAGGTGGTGATCCTTCTGGTTATGTTTCATAAGTTCTTTCAGTCATTTATGCTTTGACTTCTTTCCTAGACCTATAGATTGCATTGATGCCAAGTGTTTGACATAATGTCAGTCCCTGTTGGGGATGCTCAGGCCTAGTCCTGAGCTTAATTTTTTTATTTATTTATCTTTTCATCATGTCTTTGATAGATTCTAAAGGCTATAAAATGTTATGGGCAGAGGCTGGTATTTTGGGCTAGAAACGTGGCTCAAATCTTGGGGAGACTGGCATAAGTCTGCTAAAAAGAGTCCAAGGACGCTGCCACATAGGCATGTGAGAGTAACTTTGGCTTCTGGACACTGCCTTTCCTATAGCATGGGAGTGACTAGGGGTTAAAACGATAAATCATCAGTGGGACTAAGGGATAGGATGTCTAAGTGGCTGACATGTCTTCTGAGGGTGTTGTTGTTGATGTGGATGGGTTTTTTTAAAGTGTTTAGTTGATTCCATTTCCTTAAGGTCACCAATGAGGTTGAATCCCTTATAGTAGCCTCGATCATTGCATGTTTACCCTGGTTGGTTGGTTGCCTAGGTAGACCTAGGAGGAGGGGTTGTTACATTGGAATTATCTTGGGGTATAGCCAGAAGGTGACAAATATGAGGTAATGAGGCTCAGATTTATAATCATAAGGAGTAAAAAGGGAAGGATTCTTGGATGATAAAAAGAAACAACATAGACAAAAGAATAAGAAATGTGTGCTAAAATAGGGTATCTATGTAGAGGAACTGTAACATACCCCCTTACCACCCATAGTCCACTAAGGTAGAAAGAGAAAATTACTATGATGACCCAACCTCCAATTTCTAGTAATGGAAATCAAGTCTAAAACATTGATGCTTTTCATATTTTTCAAAACTAAAAATAAATAATACCATTTCATTCATCTCATTTAGACCCTTTTGACGATATAAATTTTACCTCAATTTGACTACCAGATCTAAAGTTGTGGCCATTTAAAGATATGTCCCTTTTAATCCTACAATGTTATTAAGTCTTGCCACATGGCACCCACGTCATGCCCATGCAACAGTCCACCCTAGTGCCATGTCATGATGGGTGAAGTCCACATTATATTTCTCATTAGGTGGCAGTTCCATGTGGCATATGCCACGTCCTTAAGACTGATCCCCACTGAATCCCTCCATAACATGTAAAATATGTAGTTCCTCATTATAATATATTTTCTACCCCTTTCTTTTAATAGCCCCAAGAATTCCACGATGGGAAATTAGGCGTTATGAAATGGAGAGATCTCCATCTATTGGAAGTTTTCAACATCATCCCTTTGGTCCCCTAGTGCACTTGACCATTACTTTCTATGCTTAGTGGACTGGTAGTACGGTACAACAATTTTTGCCAATAGTTATTGAGAATATTTTTCTCAATGCACCACAACTTAAAATATCTAGGGTCTAAGACAAAACCCTTTATAGATTATCTAAAAATAAGTGTTCACATCTACCAAAGTCCATCAATATTGATTCCTTAGATCATTGTACCTTGGCGCTTGTGTTCAGCCAATGGCCCGATGGCCCAGTGCCACAAGACGAAAAAATATTTATTAGATTTCAAATAGTCCCTCCACCCACTCACTTCCATCCGTTATCCCTTCACAACATTTTCACATCTGTGTGATGACCATTGGCCCCATGGTTTGGTGCCTAGAATGGTAAAATTTCCTATTTATTGCTAGATAAAAATCCATCTATCATGCTCCAAGGTAAAACACCTAGTTCATCAAATGGTGGAGGTGAATTCAGTCTATCAATGGTTTGGATCTCTTCTGCTTTAGTGTTGGTCATGGCACTTAACCATATGGGCATAAGAGGCTTAAGGGCTATTGCTCCAGTCTCAGGGTTTCCCACTTTGGTGCATGAACGAAAATCAATACATATTTTTATATATACAATGAAGCATTTCCCTAGGTGAATGTGTATGATACTATAGAGTTATCCCTTCTAAGTTGTGGATAGACTTTGCCTAGACATCAATTGTTGTATAAAAAGTTTAAACCTAAGAAACTATGCATATGTGTGCCCTACACTATCCCTTCTAAGCTTTTACACTGCCTCGACCCATATTGGTCTATAGAATCAAAATATATATTTACAAGTTTACATCTAAGAAAAATGATATAGTTATCCTTCCTAAGCTTGCAATTTTATAAAATAAGGCATGACGACTAGATTGTTCTAATATTGGAATTCAATTTCTTTTTAACAAATATTGTCTTTTATTCCATACATAGATATTTAGACTAATCTACAGGCTTAAAATAAACATAGGTGTAAACCCATTCCTTAGGAAAATAAGTAAGGAGTTAGCCTCTCATTTTCACACAGGATATTGGCATCCCTTGCTATAGATATGAGCAAATTATTAGCATTGAAACACAAACATGATATCTACATGCAAAAAAGAGAAATGTTTTAGGAATTTAGCTAACAGTAGAACGACAAAAAATCATAAAGTTTGTAGGTTTCAACCAATAATTTGATGCAACAACTTTATACAACCATGCAACATTTCTTAGACCTATATATTACTTTCCATATGAAAGATATTTAATTTCATAGCTCTCAACTGAATGCATTCATTTACAAAAAGACAAATGGCCAAACTGAAGGTGGCATTTTGATTTTCAACCCAACCTTATACCCACTGTAGCTGAAAATCACTTGCAGTAGTCACCCTTGAGCCAAAAACATGATCTAAGGGGATTTTTCTTGAGTAGTTTCAACACATGGCCATACTCAACTCAAAGAGGACATGAATCACTTATATGTTTAGTTGGTTTATTAACTACGGAGAAATGATATAAATTCACAATATTGGGTGGTTTACTAGTTGTGGCAAGCACACTAAGAGTGGTTTATCAACCCAAAAACAAGAACCTGAGTGGTTTGTCAACTCTCTCTCAAGGTGGTTGTGTAAGATACAAAATAATTAAATTTCCGATAGATCGAGCACACTTGAGTGTCTTAATAAAAATTTTTGCAATAAAAAACCACGAACACCAAAGGGATCTGAAAATGCAGCCTCTTATTTATATTAATAACTGAAAACAAGATACATGCTCATATAAGACATACTGAGGTCCCTACAAATAGCATGTATGGCTTCTTAACAAGGACTACTCTAAAACATTGAAGCCCACTTGTGAATCTTGGATGGATCCACTAATGTCACCGCGGGGATTTCGTCTCGGGATCAACCTAGAACTGGCTACGTCAAGTTATGAACAAACCAAAATAAGATAGAAAAACTCTAGATGATCCAAAATTCCTAGCTCATATCCCCTTTAATAGGCTTGAGGGACTCTCTAAAAACATTATTTTATTATTTTCCCTCGAAAAACAAAGGCAAATACTATGGGTAGATTCCATGGGAAAATACCATGGGTAAATTCATTAATTTTGACAACATCAAGAAAAGGGAATATTACAAATCCTCCTACCCAAGGATTGCTTGCCCTCAAGCAATCCACTTCTATCCACAACAAAAGAATATGTATACTGATACTTAGATCCCATACAATCATATGTGTCATTCCATGTCCCCATGATAAATTATCATGAATGGATCCTTAGATACTTGGATATCAGATAATCCTTCGACGAATCCTACCCTCAATAGATTCACATGGATCCTAGTGCCATCTAAGTCCTGGGACCTATGGGTTATGATACCATTCTAGCCCTCCATCATGGCCCATGCCTAAGGGCCCAAGCTACAATATTCCCTTCGCTAAGGGTATCCTCCTAGGAATCATCTTATCGCTAGAGTTCCAACACATAATCTCTCACCAATCCATCCTATGGAAGGGATCTAATGTAGGAATTCCTTCACATGGAATAAGTCTACTATGTTGATCTTGCCTGAGGCTCAACTCATGCTGCTCCACTTGGTCACCCAACATGATCAATTTGGATAACGTTTCCCTTCTCTCCCCAATATATAAAGGCAAGTTGTTAGTGTTGCAAGCCTTATCTATGTACCCCTAGAGAGGGATGTTTTGGAACTGCCAAATGTACTCCTCTTGTTTGCTTGTGAGGGACTTGAGCTGTTCTTCAACACTAGATAGCTTGGGCATTGATTCAACGCATAGCCCTATGAGCTCCTCAATTTTCCTATTCTCATGTAAGACAGTGTCTGAGACTATCCCAACTCTCTACTTCAACATCATAATATCTGCATTGAAATGCATGATATTTTCCTGAAATTCCTCTATGGGAAATTTTGGTGCCTTGTTGAATACCTCCAAACCTATCTGCACCAGATGCTTAGCTATCATAGCTCCAGCTTGAACCTTTGAACGACTCTCTAGAAATGGATCATCCTACATACTATATTTTTCATGTTGCACCTCATGCTAATGACCATCATGATGGTTCAATATTGTTGGCTCCTCACTCAAATTTCCTGGCTTCCTCCATCTGTGAAGACAATATGTTGTCCATCCTCTCCAGTTGCCAAACATAGATGCAATGGTGGACTACTATCTATACTTGATTGTTCATATTCTTTATGGGCATCCTCCTTGAGACCTATGGTCTTAGTTCTACAAGTTTCAACAACATCATTAAGAAGAATGACTCCTTCCTTTCCCCACGTGCTTTGTCAAGTTGACTGATTAGCTTGTCCTACTAGTCTCTCATAATAAGATTGTGTTGTTTCTCACCATTTGTACTTGAATGCTTAGATACTTCAAATGAGTCCTCATGATCTATGCTTTTTTCGTCCTTCCTTCCACCTCGACATGAATGGTTAAGTGCCCAAGTTCCCTTAAAAATAAAGCATAGTCGTCTCCTTCTCAATTCATTCTTGCTACAAGTTTTATTTTCTTTTTTGTTGCTCCCTCCATCAATCCTCTTCGACTTCTTCCTAGTCAACACTTTTTTGAGCAATTCTATGTTTTGCATAACCAACTTTTCAACTAGATCATAGGTAGCTAGTGATACAACTAGCTCGTTTCTCCAATTGATCAACAATTTGGATCTTAGGATCTTAGAAATGTTAGCACCTCCTTCTAAAATCAATGACATAATCTTTTGCATGCTTGTTTTGACACGTTTTGGATGAGTTGATGTAATGCCAATGTAAAACTTATGAAACACTTGAAAGATTAAGTCTTCACATTCCAGATTTAGCATGAATGTGCCAAAGTTGAACTTTGCCACGAGTTCTAATATTTTGCACCGCTTCTGAAAGGTAGGAAGCATGATGTTTTTCAACCCATGAAGGGTTTCCACTATCATTTTCAATATCTCCCTCATGAGATCATTGCTAGAAGGAAATATAGGTGATGTTAAAGCTATGATCCTTCTAAGACAAGATGAAATTGTGAGCCTGAATTCTTCCCAAGCATGCTACCAGAATTTGGGTTGTATCAACACAAGCATAGATGGCTTGAGAGCCCAACTGAGTTTCTTCCATTGTGGTTGCTCCACCCTGTATAGACATGTGTCTAATTCCTCCAACATATGAAGGTCTATGACTCACTTTGTTTGTTGCAATTCAGATCCAAGTTCAAAGAGACACTTCTTACATCTCTCTTCTGGATATCCTGTGACTATTGAAGGATAACAAAACCCTTATGAGAGCAAGGCCTATTGCTCTGTTCTTTCTTCTAATCTGTACATTGTTTCCATTTTTTATTCATAGAATTATTGTAGCCCAGAGGATCAACTGAAGTATTACTATGTTGATTTCTGAGGTGTTTCCAAAAGTAAAATCATGACATTATGATTTTGAATCAATGGATCTCAATACTTAGTCTTCCTTCTCTCCTTGGATTTATTAAATAAAAATCAATTTATACCCCTTTGAGAAATTGATCTACACTGGGCTGGAAAGGAAATAAGTGATAAATCTTTAGCCTCCATCAAGACATTGAACCCCTGTAAATAATAGCGGAGAAAAGTAACCCAATGCAACAATAACTGTTGTAGAAAAAATTCTCCTACAAATAATTAAAGCCTCAAAATTGACCTCCTACAACAAAAATTGGCAATAAATAATATTTTGTAGAGATTTCCTTCAAATAATAAATCCTTGAATAGTCCTCCTGATAAACTCTTGTAATATTAATATTCTCTAACAATAATAACAATGATTTGAACACACTGAATTCAACCCAATGTTCAGAAAGACAATCTATTGGAAGCAACAATGAAGTGATTTCAACCTTTAATCTTAAAGGAGAATGATTCCTTTGAAAACCATCTGATCTATGTTTGTGTGATGGCTTATGATCCTCCAAGCCCTATGCGACACCTAGTATATGTGTATGGCCTCACGGCCTTAAACAACTATTTGTGCCAGTGACAATATTAAAATTCCCTATGATAATGTTTGTTACCTCTCATGAAGTTCTTGGCAGCTGACGCTTTAACCCTTAGCCCACTTATGCTAATTAGCAATCGGAATTTCATGAGAAATTTGACATATCTCTCCTTAGTGTCGAATAACTGGGCTATTTTTAAAGATTCTTCACCAGATCCCATGAGAATGCAATTGGCTTAGTTCAAGGATGCTTCCAATCCTTTTTCACCAAACAAGGGATCAACCTCGACTAACAATGCGGCAAATTTGTTGAATGAAGGCACCTTAATTTTATATCTTACAATAGGTGGAAGATATTTGTCTTAACATAGACGCAAATAATTAGCTGGCCTTTGGGGCCTTCCCTTCGGTGCTTAACGACTACTGGGTAGAATACCTTCAGCTCATAAATTAAAGCTCCCCAAAAACTAGTGTAATACTCCCAATACATATAAAGTCATGAAATATGAATAATAATAAATAATTTATGTTAATGGAGCATGGTATAACTTATGGCAATCATTGACCTAATGGGTAACGATATAATAGACTTATGTGACCATTCAACCAATGGGAAAATGATATAATGGTCAACACAGTGAAATGACCCTTTTTACAAAATACATGTTAGTGATGACTCCTCCCTATAATGAAGAGACGGGGAAACCTCAATGATGTTTATGCTATTTCTGCATGGCACTCTTGTTGTATCTGGGATTGACACTGTCTTATCTCCATATAGATTTTCATTAAGGAACAAAAGAAAAAGAATATATTTGATGTCCTCCCTTCAGCCTGTGAATATAACCTTGACTTTGGACAGTTCATGGTTGTGACCAAACCCTTTGGCAATGTGACAAAGCCTTCTACACTATGAGAATATATGCAAGGATTATCAGCCTTTTTCATCACTATGGCTTGGATAGATCCATGCCTGTAGCTAACAGATTGGCCTAGCACCCCTAGCAAATCAAATGTTGACTCCAAGGATCCCGAACCGTGCTAACAACACATGCAAGCTCAACATCAACTAGCGTTCATTACGACCAATTCAATGGAGGAAAAAGTTGGTATTTCTTTGGAGCACGTCAATTGGATGTTAGCTCAACTTGAGGTCAGATCTAGTCTCTACTTCCACCACTAATCTATGTTGCGAACCCGAATACTCCAGACCAGATCTAGTATGCATCATGCAACTCCAATTCAACCATGACAATCCACAAGGGAGAAGACTTTAGTAATATTTGTGGCATTGATTTCAGACTTGTTACAGATTCGACCTTCCTTTGTTCCAAGACCTTGAACTTCTGTTATAAACATCGAGCCATAGGAGGTAAACGGATTTTGATTCTTTCATAGATTCAGCTTCACGTGATTTATCCTTTGGGTTTTTTGATCCAAAAGCTTGCGTATTCTGAATCTTTCATCTTCGAAAATCAACAAATGAACCATTGTGATATTCTTATCCTTCTTGATGATCCTTCAAGATAGGGGTTCAACTTTAGGAAAATAAGGTTCGTCCTTTAGAAATTTAAATCTCAGTCTTACCCAATAGTTCGAACATACTTGAGATAGGGTTGTAACAAAATTCTACTATCACTCTATGCCTAAAATAATATCAAAACAAGGACCTCGTTACCTCTTAATTGATAGTCCTGATTTAGGATCCAGATGGATCCAGATGCACCCCACTTCCTATACATGTTAGCCTCACTCTCTTAAAAATCAATAATAAATTCAATTATTAAATTAAATAAATAAATCATGAGAACTCCTCAAACTAAGGAGTCTAGTTTTGGATGAGAGATTCTCTCCAACTAGCTCTCCTAAATTAGTGTGTAAGTTGAGAAAATGTCTCAACCAAGTGAGTCTAAGATAGACGTACTATCTTAAGACCACTTGCTCATGTATTTAAATGTATTATTAAATTATTTGAGTAAGTGAGAATTACATGAGCATGAGAGACCACATGATGGCTCTCTGCCTTTTCCACCAGTTTGTCTTTTGTGTGTTGCTGGTTTGATTATTGTGTGTGTTTAATATGGCTGAGTGGTTTCAACATGTGGTATCAGAGCTTGGTAGATCTAGGTGTGTCAATATACTAATCAGTGACTAGAAGCTCTGGGATAGATCCGTTGTGGGTTTTTTTTTGTTTTGTTTCTGGAACATGGATATTTATTATCAGGGTCTCTACAATTATAGACCTTGAACTTTCCAGGTTCGTTTTCGGCTTTGAGATACTAAGATCCAGGTTCAATGTAAGAAACTAGTGGAAGGATCGAAGATGTTTCTGTTCGACGGCTAAAAAAAATGTTGTATCATCATTTTAGATGCATATTATTACGAGGCAAGCATAAGCAAAGTGAAATCTGTGAGTTAAAAGTTATTTTTTGCAAATTGTGTTGGAAGACTGCGCTTGGAGGCATCGTGGCTATGTGGGAGAGAGGCATTCCTCATATATTTCACTGTGTTGGAGAGCCATGCTGGTTGGAGTTGCAGACCAGATTCCTTGAAAAATTTAAGCGTTGCGTAAGATTGACATGGAGTTTAGTTGTGGTTGCACTGAGAACGGGATGGAATTCGAAGACGTGAGCTTGTATGTGTCCTTCTTAAAGGCCCAACACTAGAGAAAGGCCCGCGCATTCACCACCAACAATGCCGATGTCCAGTTGTGCAGCATCCATGTAAAGCCAACTCTCGTTTCTGTATAAATGAGTTTCCTTGTTTGAGTTAAGCAGAAAGGTCTGCTCACCTACTGGAAGGAAACCTAAAAGTTCCCTTGGGTTCAGATACCAGAAACTTAGATCAGCCAGCCATTGCTCATAGTGCGAACTGCGACATTACAGAAAAGCATTATGAGGACTGTGTATTCTTCTAGAAGAAATTTCATGACATACACTTTCCAGTTGAAAAGAGAAATGGTTAAGCATTGAAGAATCTATTTGGAGTACCCGTGTTAAAGAATTTTTAATGCATTTCCTGAGAAAGAATATCACCGTGGAACCTATTTGATTGATTTGTTCTGGAGTACCAAGAGTTCAAATTTATATTGCATCATCAAACGAGAAGGAATGGTGAAGTAAATACATCAAAGTCATGAAGTGTTGAAATTAGTGAGTAGTATAAAATCATGAGTTTTAAAATATTACTTTACTACTCATAAAATCATCAGTTTTAAAATCACTAGTGGAACATAAATGCACCACATTTCATTGTGAAAGTGGATTAGTTTCAAGTTTAAAAGTAGATTATTATAATAATTTTCTAGTGGTGAAAAGATTTATGTAAATATAATTATTATAATAGTTTCGGTGAGAAGAGAGAATGAGTGGAATAGTGCATAAGGTGAAAAATAAATGGAATTTGGTGATAAAATTTTGGAAAAAAAATTGTGGTGATCGTGTGCTAGATTTCCCTGAAATTGAATAAGGGGATCTTAGGTACATCGTGCGTAATGTATGCATGTGCATGAATTGTGTTCAAATTATCTCTTTGTATTATGCTTAAAAAAAAATGCACATAAGAAAGTTTACATATACAAGTCATTGATCAAGATCCTGAAATCAAAGCTCCCATAATCAATTAAGTTCATAAACACAAAGCATCACATCATTGACTTGATAAAAGTAATATTCTGCAACAACATTTCACAACAGCTAATTCACGCCATCAAGTTAAGGGTGCTACAAATCAAGCACTTCAAGCCAAGATGACATCAACATCCTCAACACTTTTTGTATCACTTGTAAATACACATTTTTTGACTGAATTGTACGGGTGCATTCTCGATTGTAACCGACAGCCTAATTTGAATTGTTAAGGTGAATACATTAAGTCAAGTAAGTCTTCAACTGATTCGTCAAGATTGAACTTGTCATTTGTATCTTGGGTGCATTTTCGATAGTTTTCGACACCCTTTCCTTTTTTACAAATCATCACATTCAATGAGTACATTTATGAAATCACAAGTGTTAGTAATCAATCAACCAAGTTCAAGAAAACTATCTAGCAAGAAATCATCATCAAACGAGTGTGAATTCTAATATTCTATTCTACAAGCAATGAATCAAGCGAGCGTGTCATTCAAACAATCAAAGCAAGAAAATGTGAGTTCAAACAATCAATTGTTAAAACAAGTTCAAGGGACCGTGCAACAATCAATCAAACATCAAGCAAGCAGGTTCTACAAATCTAGCAAGTATTAAAAGAAAGAGAGTGTAAGTTCCAACAAGTTCACATGGTGAAAATCATTAAGTTGTTAAAGATTCTTAACAATTTGATCCTCTCAATTGTTGAAGACATGGTGCAAATCAGAAAATCAACTCTTGTTGATATTCAAGTGAATCTTTAACATGCACATGAAACAATCGAGTTTCTTCAACTAGAGTCACAACTATAGAGAAATGAGTTGCAAGAGAAGTGTGTTGCTTCCAAATATTTGACCAATCTAGAGACAGCTGACCACTCAACTTCATTCATCCAACTAGCTTCAAGTGTTGAAGTTGTTCCAGTTCAAATTTCTTCCAAACCCATCATCAAGCCATGGGAAGAAATTCAAAGTAATCAAAATCGATGCAGATTAGGATATGGCAAAGATGAAAACAACTTGCATATCCCCGATTATTCTAAACCGATCATGTTCATCAGTCCCATATTTCTTGATCAAATAACATCAACAAACCATGAGAAAGTTGCAGACAAACACACATGTGCATAAATTGAAGTTATAGTCAAAGCAAAATGCCTTCATTGTCAAAGAACCAATCATCTGGAAGATCAGTGTTTTGATCTCCATCCTTGTCACAATTGTGGCAAGTCAAATCATACATCAGAGAAATGCTGCAACCAACGACAGTCAACCAGATTGAAGATAAATTATTCATGGATTGATCCCTGGGAATGGTCATCCACAGCCAGAAGATTGTACAAGTTTTACAATCGGATTCACTCACTCATATTACATCCAACAACCAATTGAAGATGGTACTCTCATGCACCTAAAATCATGAGTACCACAATGAAACTCTCCTACACCTAAAGGGGGGGAGTTCGAAGTTCATATATATTTTAGAGAAGATTGCCTCTCCTTTCAGCTAACAAAGGGGGGAAGATGTCAATGAAATTGACAAGTGGTTGTCAGACTGAAAGTCTCGACAACATCAGCGAAGCAACCAATGGGCATCTTCATCAGCCACTGGGCGATCATCATCAACGAATACGCCGGTGGGTGTTCAACAAATTGTGTAAGTGGACACCGGATGTTGTTTTCAAGCAAAGCACAATTGGATCCTTTTGTGGCTTGGCACATGATAAAGTTGTCAAGCGACATACAGAGATGAATCAGTCATGTAGTTGACTCATGTTCTCTTCAGATTTGAGTTTTTTCAAGCATCCAGCTTTGGCAGGTTTTTAGGCAAATGTTTTTTGAGGATCAACTTGAGAACTTGGAAGATGGTTCTTTGTTCGTTTTGGATTTATCGTTGAGGGGGGGAATGTTAGCCTTGCTCTCTTAAAAATCAATAATAAATCCAATTATTAAATTAAATAAATAAAATCAAGAGAACTCCTCAAACTAAGGAGTCTAGTTTTGGATGAGAGATTTTCTCCAACTATCTCTCCTAAATTAGTGTGTAAGTTGATAAAATGTCTCAACCAAGTGAGTCTAAGATAGATTCACTATCTTAAGACCACCTGCTCATGTATTTAAATGTACTATTAAATTATTTGAGTAAGTGAGAATTACATGAGAATGAGAGACCACATGATGGCTCTCTGCCTTGTTCGCCAGTTTGTCTTTTGTATTTAATATGGTTGAGTGGTTTCAACAATACACTTAATTGTGTTTGGAAAAAAAATTCCTGCTAAATGGATGTCTTTTGATCTGCCTAGATGAAATTCATAATTCTTTGATGCGAGGTCCAAGCCGAATATGCCCCATGTCGAATATGCTTGCGACCAGATGCAATTGTTGACACCAATTCCAACGGTTGCGAGGTCCCAGATCAGTATGCCCAAATATATTTTCTCGATGGAACTTTAAATGTAAGATCCCTGGAACCACTTGTAATCTAGCTTGCAGATAAGATTAAATACTTAGTTAGTACTTGGATAAAGAAACCCTCCATGATATATTTGGCCAATGGGTTTGGATAAGTATGACAAATCTAAAGATTTTATCCTTTGAGTTGATCTCAATAATTGATAAAACAATTTTCTACAATGGTTAATTAGGGTGGCTATGGAGAACCACCGAAATCAATAAGATCTTTAGATAGGGTGACCACGGAGAATCACTGAAACTAATTTTCTTTAGTTGCAATTTAGAAACCCTCGAGATGGTAGGAAAATTTGGCTCTGATACTATTGTAAGATCCCAAACAATTAAATTTCCAATAGATTGGGAACACTTTAGTGTTCTAATAAAAAAGTTTGCAATAAAAAACCACGAACACCAAAGGGATCTGAAAATGTAGCCTCTTATTTATATTAATAACTAAAAACAAGATACATGCTGATATAAGACATATTGAAGGATTTACTAATAGCATGTATGGATGCTCAACAATGACTAGTCTAAAACACTGAAGCCCAATTGTGAATCCTGGATGGGTCCACCACACCAATGTCATTTGGTGTTTTTGTCCTAGGATCAACCTAGCACTAGCTATGCCAAGTTATGAACAATACACAATAAGGTAGACAAAATTTGGATGATCCTAAATGCCTAGCTCCTATCCTCTTTAATAAGTTTGAGAGACTCTCTAGAAACCTTATTTTATTATTTTCCCTTGAAAAATGAAGGAAAATACTATGGTCTGAACCATGGGAAAATACCATGGTAAGTACCATCGATAAATTCCATTCATTTTGACCACATCAAGAAAAGGGAATATTATAGGTTGAGTGGTGAACAGAGGAGACTGGAGACTCCTTCAGGTTGGAGCATGAGAACATATTAAATCTTAAGGGTGATAGGGTAGTATAAGGTGGATATTTGAGTCTCCTTCAAGTTGGAGTCTGAGAACACTTTAGGGTGGAAAGGTGGTGCTAGGGTAGGAGATTGATGCTAGGAGGGTGTTGGGTCATCCTTCTAGTTAGATATTGTAAAACCAGAGTGTTTGAGCATCCTTTCAATTGGAGCTCATAAAAATAGGGAGTTGCAACCTCCTTCTAGTTGTTGCTAGAGAGTATTGGAAGTTGGAGCTTCTTATTAATGTAATCTTTAAGATGTATATTAAAAAACATTAAGTGGTTTTTCTTTCAAAAGGGTTTCCATCTAAAAATATTTTCTGTATTGTTTATGATGTTATGCATTGGTGAATGTTGTTGTTAACCTTTAATTCCTAATTAATGTGATTAAAATGTTTGAAAGTTCCAATACTAATGCAACCTCTTATTTATATTAATAACTGAAAACAAGATACATGCTCATATAAGACATACTGAAGTCCCTACAAATAGCATGTATGGCTACTTAACAATGACTACCCTAAAACATTGAAGCCCACTTGTGAATCTTGGATGGATCCACCAATGTCACTGTGAGGATTTCGTCTCAGGATCAACCTAGAACTGGCTACGTCAAGTTATGAACAAACCAAAATAAGATAGAAAAACTCTAGATGATCCAAAATTCCTAGCTCATATCCCCTTTAATAGGCTTGAGGGACTCTCTAAAAACATTATTTTATTATTTTCCCTCGAAAAACAAAGGCAAATACTATGGGAAGATTCCATGGGAAAATACCATGGGTAAATTCATTAATTTTGACAACATCAAGAAAAGGGAATATTACAAATCCTGCTACCCAAGGATTGCTTGCCCTCAAGAAATCCACTTATATCCACAACAAAATAATATGTATACAGATACCTGGATCCCATACAATCAAGTGTGTCATTCCATGTCTCCATGATAAATTATCATGAATGGATCCTTAGATACCTAGATCCCAAATAATCCTTCGACCAATCCTATCCTCAATAGATTCACATGGACCCCAATGCCATCTAAGTCCCGGGACCTATGGGTTATGATACCATTCTAGCCCTCCATCATGACCCATGCCTAAGGGCCCAAGCTGCAATATTCACTTCGCTAAGGGTATCCTCCTAGGAATCATCTTATCGCTAGAGTTCCAACACATAATCTCTTGCCAATCCATCATGTGAAAGGGATCTAATGTAGGAATTCTTACACATGGAATAAGTCTACTATGCTGATGTTGCCTGAGGCTCAACTCATGCTGCTCCACTTGGTCACCCAACATGATCTAATTGGATAACATTTCCATTCTCTCCCCAATATATAAAGGCAAGTTGATAGTGTCGCAAGCCTTATCTATGTACCCCTATAGAGGGATGTTATAGAACTCCCAAATGTACTCCTTTTGTTGCCTTGTCAAGGACTTGAGTTTTTCTTCAACACTAGATAGCTTGGGCATTGATTCGACACATACTCCTATGAGCTCCTCATTTTTCCTATTCTCCTGTTAGACAGTGTCTGAGACTATCTAAACTCTCTACTTCAACATCATAAGATTTGTATTGAAATGCATGATATTTTCCTCAAATTCCTCTACTGGGAATTTTGGTGCCTTGTTGAATGCCTTCATACCTGTTTGCACCAGATGCTTAACTATCATAGCTCCAGCTTGAACCTTTGAATGACTCTCTAGAAATGGATCATCATACATACTATATTTTTTGTGTTGCACCTCATGATCATGACCATCATGATGGTTTAGTATTGTTGGCTCCTCACTCAAATTTCCCTGGCCTCCTACATCTATGAAGACAATATGTTGTCCATCCTCTCCAATTGTCGAACATAGATGCAATGGTGGACTGCTATCTATACTTGATTGTTCATATTCTTTATGGGCATCCCCCTCGAGACCTATTGATTTAGTTCTACAAGTTTCTACCACATGATTAGGAAGAATGACTTCCTTCCTTTCCCCACGTACTTTATCAAGTTGACAAATCGACTTGTCCTACTAGTCTCTCTTAATAACATTATGTTGTTTCTCACCATGTGCACTTGAATGCTTAGATCCTTCAAATGAATCCTCATGTTCTGTGCTTGTTTCCTCCTTCCTTCCACCTGGACATGAATGGTTAAGTGCCCAAGTTCCCTTACAGATAAAGCATAGTCTCTCTCCTTATCAATTCATTCTTGCTACAAGTTTTATTTTCCTCTTTGTTGCTTCCTCCATCAATCCTCTTTGAATTCTTCTTATTCAACACTTTTTTGAGCAATTCTATGTCTTGCATGACCAACTTTTTAACTAGTTCATAGGCGGCTAGTGATACAACTAGTTCGTTTCTCCAATTGATCAACAATTTGGATCTTAGGATCTTACAAATGTTGGCACCTCCTTCGAAAAACAATGGCATAATCCTCTACATGCTTATTTTGACACATTTTGGATGAGCTGATGTAATGCCAATGTAAAAGTTCTAAAACACTTGAAAGATTAAGTCTTCACATTCCAGATTTAGCATGAATGTGCCAAAGCTGAACTTTGCCATGAGTTCTAATATTTTGCACTGATTCTGGAAGGTAGGAAGCATGATGTTTTTCAACCTGTGAAGGGTTTCCATTGTCAATTTCAATATCTCCCTCATGAGATCATTGTTATAAGGAAATATAGGTGATGTTAGAGCTATGATCCTTCTAAGACAAGATGAAATTGTGAGCCTGAATTCTTCCCAAGTATGCTACCAAAGTTTGGGTTGTATCAACGCAAGCATAGATGGCTTGGGAGCCCAACTGAGTTTCTTCCATTGTGGTTGCCCCACCCTAGATAGACATGTGTCTAATTCCTCTAGCTTATGAAGGTCTATGACTGACTTTGTTTGTTGCAATTCAGATCTAAGTTCAAAGAGACACTTACTTCTTACATCTCCCTTCTGGATATCCTGTGACTGTTGAAGGATAACACAACCCTTCTGAGAGCAAGGTCTATTGTTCTGTTCTTTCTTCTAATCTGTACATTGTTTCCATTTTTTATTCATAGAAGTATTGTAGCCCAGAGGATCCACTGATGTATTACTATGTTGATTTCTGAGGTGTTTCCAAAAGTTAAATGATGACATTATGATTTCGAATCAATGGATCTCAATACTTAGTCTTCCTTCTCTCCTTGTATTTATTAAATAAAAAGCAATTTACACCCCTTCGAGAAATTGATCTATGCTGGGTTGGAAAGGAAATAAATGATAAATCTTTAGTCTCCATCAAGAGATTGAACCCCTGCAAATAATAGTGGAGAAATAGTAACCCAATGCAACAATAGCTGTTGTAGAAGAAATTATCCTACAAATAATTAAAGCCTCAAAATTGACCTCCTACAACAAAAGTTGGCAATAAATAATATTTTGTAGCGAGTTCCTTCAAATAATAAATCCTTGAATAGTCCTCCTGATAAACCCTTGTAATATTAATATTCTCTAACAATAATAACAATGATTTGAACACAATGAATACAACCCAATGCTCAGAAAGACAGTCTATTGGAAGCAACAATGAAGTAATCTCAACCTTTAATCTTGAAGGAGAATTATTCCTTTGAAAACCCTCTGATCTATGTTTTGTGTGATGGCTTATGACCCTCTAAGCCCTGTGCGACACCTGGTATATGTGTATGGCCTCACGGCCTTAAACAACTATTCGTGCCAGTGATAATATTAAAATTCCCTATGAGAATGTTTGTTACCTCTCCTAAAGTTCTTGGACGCTTTAACCCTTAGCCCACTTACACCAATTAGCAATTGAAATTTCCTGAGAAATTCGACATATCTCTCCTTAGTGTCGAATAACTGGGTTATTTTTAAAGATTCTTCACTAGATCCCATGAGCATGCAATTGGCTTAGTTCAAGGATGCTTCCAGTCCTTTTTCACCAAACAAGGGATCAACCTCGACTAATAATGCAACAAATTTATTGAATGAAGGCACCTTAATTTTATCTCTTACAATAGGTGGAAGATATTTGTCTTGACAAAGATGCAAATAATTAATTGGCCTCTGGGGCTTTCCCTTTGGTGCTTAATGACTGATGGGTTGAATACCTTCAGCTCATAAATTAAATCTCCCCAAAAATTAGTTCAATACTCCTAATACATATAAAGTGATGAAATATGAATAATAATAAATCCTTTATGTTAATCGAACATGGCATAACTTTGGCGATCATTGACCTAATGGGTAATGATATAATAGACTTATGTGACCATTCAACCAATGGGAAAATGATATAATGGTCAACCTAGTGAAAAGACCCTTCTTACAAAATATATGTCAGTGATGACTCCTCCCTATAATGGAGACACAAGCAAACCTCAATGATGTTTATGGTATTTCTGCATTGCAACCTTGTTGTAGTTGGGATTGACACTGTCTTATCTCCATATAGATTCCCATTAAGGTACAAAAACAAAAATAATATTTATGACATCCTCCCTTCAGCATGTGAATATAACCTTAATTGTGGTCAGTTCGTGGCTGTGACCAAACCCTTTGGCAATGTGACAAAGCCTTCTACACTATGAGAATATATGCAAGGGTTATCAACCTTTTTCATCAGTGTGGCTTAGATAGATCCACGACTGCAGCTGACAGATTGGCCTAGCACCCTGAGAAAATCAAATCTCGACTCTAAGGATCACGAACCATGCTGAAAACACATGCAAGCTCAACATCAACTAATGTTCATTACGACCAATTCAATGGAGGTTGAAGTTGGTATTTCTTTGGAGCACGTCGATTGGATGTTAGGCAACTTGAGGTCAGTTGTGGTCTCTGCTTCCACCACTAATTTATGTTGCGAACCTGAATGCTCTGGACCGAATCTAGTATCCATCATGTAGCTCCAATTTAACCATGATAATCCACAAGGGATAAGAACTTAATAATATTTGTGGCACTGATTCCGAACTTGTTACAGATTCGACCTTCCTTTGTTCCAAGACCCTAAAGTTCTATTGTAAACATCGAGCCATAGGAGGCAAACAAATTTCGATTCTTTCATAGATTCAGCTTCACGAGATTTATCCATTGGGTTTTCTAATCCAAAAGCTTGCGTATTCTGAACTTTTCATCTTCCAAAATCAACAATGAACCACTGTGATATTCTTATCCTTCTCGTCGATCCTTCATAATAGAGTTCAACTTTAGGAAACTAAGGTTCAACCTTTAGAAATTTAAATCTCGGTCTTACACAATAGTTCAAAGATACTTGAGATAGGGTTGTACCAAAATTCTACTATCGCTCTATGCCTAAAATAATATCAAAACAAAGACCTCATTACCTCTTAATTGATACTCCTAATTTAGGATCCAGATGGATCTAGAGGCACCCTGCTTTCTATACACTTAATTGTGTTTGGAAACAAATTTCTTGTTGAATGTATGTCTTTTGATATGCCCAGATGAAATTCAAAATTCTTTGATCTAAGGTCCAAGCCGAATATGCCCCATGTCGAATATGCTTGCAACCAGATGCAATTGTTGACACAAATTCCAACGAACGCGAGGTCCTAGATCAGTATGCCCAAATATATTTTCTTGATGGCACTTTAAATGTAAGATCCCCAGAACCACCTGTAATCCAGCTTGCAGATAAGATTAAATATTTAGTTAGTAATTGGATAAAGAAGCCCTCAGTGACAAATTTGACCACTGGGTTTGGATAAGTACAACAAATCTAAAGATTTGATCTTTGAGTTGAGCTCAATAATTTATAAAACAATTTTCTACAATGGTCAATTAGGGTGGCTATGGAGAACCACTGAAATTGACAAGATCTTTAGCTATGGTGACCAAGGAGAATCATCGAAACTAATTTTCATTAGTTGCAATTTAGAAACCCTCAGGTTGGCATGAAAACTTGGCTCTGATACTATTGTAAGATCTCAAACAATTAAATTTCCAATAGATCGGGAACACTTTAGTGTTCTAATAAAAAAGTTTGCAATAAAAAACCATGAACACCAAAGTGATCTGAAAATGTAGCCTCTTATTTATATTAATAACTAAAAACAAGATACATGCTGATATAAGACATACTGAAGCCTCTACCAATAACATGTATGGATGCTCAACAATGACTAGTCTAAAACACTGAAGCCCAATTGTGAATCCTGGATGGATCCACCACACCAATGTCATCGTGGTGTTTTCATCCTAGGATCAACCTAGCACTAGCTATGCCAAGTTTTGAACAAAACACAATAAGGTAGACAAAATCTGGATGATCCTAAATGCCTAGCTCCTATCCCCTTTAATAAGTTTGAGAGACTCTCTAGAAACCTTATTTTATTATTTTCCCTTGAAAAATGAAGGAAAATACTATGGTCAGAATCCATGGGAAAATACCATGGTAAGTACCATCGGTAAATTCCATCCATTTTGACCACATCAAGAAAAGGGAATATTATAGGTTGAGTGGTGCATAGAGGAGACTGGAGACTCCTTCAGGTTGGATCATGAGAACATATTCAATCTTAAGGTTGGTAGGGTGGTGTAAGGTGGATATTTAAGTCTCCTTCAAGTTGGAGCCCGAGAACACTTTAGGGTGGAAAGGTGGTGCTAGGGTAGGATATTGATGCTAGGAGGGTGTTGGATCATCCTTCTAGTTAGAGCTTGTAAAACTAGAGTGTTTGAACATCCTTTTAGTTGGAGCTCATAAAACTAGGGAGTTGGAGCCTCCTTCTAGTTATTGCTAGAGAGTATTGGAAGTTGGAGCTTCTTATTAATGTAATCTTTAAGACATATATTAAAAAACATTAAGTGGTTTTTCTTTCGGAAGGGTTTCCATCTAAAAATATTTTATGTATTGTTTATGATGTTATGCATTGGTGAGTGGTGTTGTTAACCTTTAATTCTTAATTAATGTGATTAAAATGTTTGAAAGTTCCAATACTAATTCACCCCACCCCCCCCCGCAACCGAGTATTGGTGAATATTACAACACTATACACAAAAGGGTAGACCCAAACCACCATAACCTCGAACATCAAAATACCCAATAGTAACAACCAGAGAAGGGACAAAAGTCCTAATTATACCCACTTAATACACCAACAAGAAATTGAATCCACAACAAGTAGGGACTCCATGTTGCCTTATTCTTAGACTAAGAGTTAAGAAAGAAGCTCAATTATTAGTTTTCTACACAAAGGAAAACCCAAAAATTTATCCTTTCCCCTTCCAGTTGCAATCGTGAATGAAGGGTATCCCATATGCCAAGATCTTAGATGGCATACTCCTGTGCTATCTTTCCTTTAAACCAAATTAAACAAAATATTGATATTACCTCAATATTCTAGAATTTCCTAGGAGTCGCCTCCCCTTCATACCAAGAGTACATAGTGATAGTAGCCATAGAAAACCCTTCTCTATTTTTTGACACCCAGGATTTTCTGTATACCCAAGTTTCATTGTAAGCCCCTTTACACTGACTAGGGTCAATAAGGGAAAAAACCATTGCAAATTATAAGAACACAGAACCAAAGTCCCAACCACCAGTGATGACTCATAATCTCCATCCACTGCATCATCTTCATCAAGCATAAGCACGCCAACATAACGAGCCTATTCATTTTTTACCACTCCCCAAAATCCCCTATTCTTTACTTATCCACCCCATCGAAAAAAGTTATTTAAAATATTTAAATAAATAAATTTCATTAAACTAATTAATAAAAATATCATAATAAATATTGATATCATTTAAAATATAATTATAAAAATTTAAATTTAATCCATTAACTATAATATATAGATTAAATATCCCGGATCCGGGTGATTATAGCGCTTTAAATGGCATTCATGCAAACTTAAGTCGCATGATGTCGCCACCTGCTCTGCAGCGTGGAGCCCCATACGCAGAACGAAGGCGGGGAGAATGTTTTTATGGCCTTGGCACGGCGCAGGACAACGCCATTAATGGCGAACGAAGCCCGACGCAGTCTGTGGAGCAGTATTTACAGGCAGCGACTCAGTGATTATTCCATCATGCATTCGGTCAAATATTACTCTGTTCGGTTTGTTGTGAGTTTTGTGGGTGAGGTTGAGAGGGAGCCCCGCCTCAGAGGGGAAATTCGAGCTGGTTCTGGCTCGAATTAGCAACCCTTCTACTCGTCCTGTGTTCCTCGCTCTGGAACTCCTTCAACAGCTGGGGGTAAGTGCTTCATTTGCGGTTATTTCAGTTATTCAGGCTCTGTTTCTCGGTTTAGTGTTTCCATTGTCTTCTGTTCTATTTCTCGATTCGGTTCGGGGTCCTTGGATGCTCTGAGGCACAATTCTGGTTTCTGCACTGTCTCGTTGAAAATCACAGTCACTGTATGCACCATGAAACGACCTGGGAAGCGTTCTCGCTCCGGGGAAATACCTGGCAGCAGCAAACGACCCTCTGCTCACCCTCAGTCCACTCCTCTGCTCACCACCATCAACCTCACTTCTTCCCCTGAGGATCCTCCTGCAAGTAACCCCACTCGCCATCCGATACCCAACAACGCTTTCCAATCCACCCACTTTAAATTTCAAAGCAATCTGAACCGCCCTCTGATTTCAACCCAGATAACCATCCTTATGACGGAGGAAATCAACCAGGTGCCTCCAATTTCCTGCATTGACCCCAATTCTTCCAATAGCAGTGACCGTTATTCTGCCCAAATCGCCATGGCCGCAAAGAGGGATGCTAAACCAGTGATTCAGGTCGACTCGCCTTCCCTTATTCCTCCCCTGAGTGACTGCATCAACCTAATCCTGGACCCCGACGCTGGCAACACCGACAAAGACCAGGAGGGCAACGTGTTGCATGAAAAAGACGGGCTCAGCCACGACGACGCGTGTCAGCATGTCGAGGAGACACAGGGAGAAGAGGACAGTTGATCAGATGGCTCTTGAGTTTGCACTTTCTGGTTTTTGGAAGCCTGCTTCGGGCGCTTGGCTCAGTTTTGAGAATTCTCCAGCCACGGCATATGCTAATGTCTTGGTCCAGTACTCTCAGGGTTACTAGTCATATGCTTCGTTTCAGTACTCTCTCTCAGTTTCTTTGTAATGCCAATGAATTTGGCTGTCTGTTCTGTCTATCTGGTTGTTAGCTTTGATGAGATCCCCAGCTCTTCTATTATGGGGAAATTTTGTAACATATATGATGTGCAGGCTTCTGTAGCTGCCCCCTCTTGTAATTTTATTACGTTTACCAGTTAATAGAAATAGCATAGTCTTTTACCGAGAAAAAAAAAATATAGATTAAATAGAAATTCAACTTTGAAATAAATTCAACTAACCCCTTTTTAATAAAATATAATAATAATATTGATATTAAATAAAATTAATAATTATAAAAATTTAAATTCCAATCGTTAATTATAATATAAATTAAATAGAAAATTCAACTAACACTCTTTCTTTATATATATATATATATATAATATATATAATATATATAATATATATATATATATATATAATAATATATATATATAGATATAGATATAGATATAAATCAATGTATATTTTCTTTCTAATAATTAAATAATCTTATAATAATTGTAAATTTGATTAGAATTAATTATTATTGTATTTACACCTTAAAAATATATTTAAATGAAATGATAATTATCATCAATTAATATCAACTTAATATATAATCATTAAATAAATTAAATAACTCTAAAATAATAATATTAATATTTTTTATTCATTTAAAAATATTTATATTTAATATCTAATATTTTAATTTATAATATAATACAATCTAAAAAATAAATAAAGATAAAATTAGTAAATAAGTTAATTGAATGTATATTTGATAAATAATTTCTCAACATCTTTTTTATTTCTGAATTCAGGTTTGTGTGATCCATAATGAATTAAGAAAACTGTTTTGGTAGAAAATGCATAAGAGAAATCTTTGGCCGATGTGTTTCGAACCAACAAGCATGGTTCATCATTAGGACCAGATGAAGATCCAAACCATGGAAAAGGCTTAAGTAAAGAGCAATGTAGAGACCATAATTTCAAGTAACCACTATATCTGAACAATTATATTTAAATTATGATATTAATTTATTAATATTAAAAAAATTATTATTAAGTAATGACTATATCAAATGACTAGTTTTTCAAAATTAATATTTAAATTATGATATTAATTTAGTAAACCAAATATTAATAAGTAACAGATAGTTTTTGAAAAAAAAATCAAAATCAAACTCTAAACAAGGAGGAAAATATTTTTTTTTAAAAAGGAGTCAAGACCCTGATCGAGATAAGATCAATAATGGTTTGGAGATTTCTGTGGTGTGGTTTTGAGATTGTGGGCTCGGATATTCCACAATATGCATTTTTATGTCTATGTTTCGAGTCTAGAAGAAGACTCATCCTCAGGACTGATTCTACAAAGAAGCAAAATGGGGTTACAAATATGATATGTTGTCAAAGTGGGGAGCCGACTAGCTCAAGGTGAATTTGCTGAGCTGGTCAAAGGCTTTGTGATTTTTTTGGTTATGTAGTCTATGCCTAATGTAGGCAAAGGATGGAGTTAGATTGGAATCGCGACAATCACATTCCCTTCTTTGTATCTTAACCCTCATTTGTAGAATCAGTTTCGAAGATGAGTCTTAATCTAGACTTAAAACGTAGACATAAAAATGCATACTGCGAGATCATATCATTTAATAAATAAAAATAATTAATAGAAATAAAATAAACTAAAATATAAATAGATAGATAGATTAAATAAATAATCCATATATATATTCAAAGAAAAATAATCAATAAATAAAACAGGGTCAACAATATTATATGGGGCTAGCCCACGGGGCTTTGGATTGACAGTGAATGGGTGCACTATTAAGGCACTCCTTGTGATAGGTCACTGGTTAAAATCCCTCGTGGGTGCTTACCTACAAAAAAAAACAATATTATATGGGGTTGAGGCCCATTAAAAAAATAAAAAAAAATACGAAAAGGGGTTAAGAATGAATAGGATGATAAAATACTAAAGCAAACACAAAGGATCAAGAATATAAATTCTAATTAAGAATAAATCAACAAAAAATACTATAAAAAAGGACACTAATACCCACATAGATAAATAAATAAACAAAATAAACCCCAAAAAGAAACTTAAAAGACTAGGAGAACAAGACAGGCACCCAACTTCTACTAATAATCAAATGATTGTATCTATTTAAATTATTGGGTTTTTTTTTCAATTTCTAGGGCCTCCCTCAGTTTACGATAATGGAAATTAGTAACCTTAGCAATGACTTGGGCATACTTAATGCAGATGTGATGCTAAGATTAATCTGCATGCTCTGCCAAAGCAGAGGAGCGGGCCATGCCATGCTCACAAATTGTTTGGTTAATCGAGCGACAAGTCTCACCAATGTAGGGAGTCGGACCACAAGAGCATGGGATAACATAAACACCATTCATATTCTTGGGGTCCACTGGGTCGTTTACAGATCTAAGGGAGCTTTGGATGGTATTTAAAGGCCTAAAGGTTGAAGCCACCTTATTCTTCTTTAGGCTCCTCGTAATATTGTTAGTGGTCCCTTGGATAAAAGGAAGATGAACACCAAAAAATCGATCCCTGGTATCTTTCTTAGCACTAGGACCTTTTTCAGCTCCGAGGAAAGCCTTAGTACATTGGTGTCTACTATACCCATTATTAAAGAAAAAACTTAGGAGATGTGGATTCTCTTCAATGAGATGGTTTTCATCATAAACTCTTCAAGCTCTATTCACTAAGGTGTTGAGAACACCAATATTTCGAGCTGGGAAATGTTGAGAATTAACATGAAGATATTGTTTAGTATCATTTTTCTTATGAAATACCTGATGAGAAAAATAGCCATCATCATTCCTTGAGAGGAGGACGTCAAGGAAGGGTAAACTACCATTACTTTCAAATGCCATGGTGAACTTTATGGACCTAGATTGATTGTTCAAACAGAGTAAAAAAAATTCCAACTCTTCATTACCGTGGGACGAGATGACACACGTGTCATCCAAAAACCTCTTCCACATCTTAGGTAGAAGCCAAGAAGAAGTTAAGGCCTTTGATTCAAAATCCTCCATGAATAGATTAGCTACCATAGGGGAGAAGATGGAACCCATGGCGACACCGCAAGTTTTCTCATAAAATTCCCCATTGAATGAAAAGAAAGTAGATGTAAGATAAATACCAACTAAATTAGCCATATTAGGGTCCATAATGTGCTTGGTGAGTTCAATGGCCTCATTTAAATATTATTTTTCAAAAACTAGCCGTTTAATATAGTCGTTACTTAATAGTATTTGTTTTTAATATATTAATAAATTAATATCATAATTTAAATATTATTGTTCAAATATAACCATTACTTGGAATTATGGTCTCTACATTGCTCTCTATTTAAGTCTTTTCCATGGTCTGCCTCTTCATTTGGTCCTGATTATGGACCACACTTGTTGGTTCGAAACACGTCGGTCAGAAATTTCTCTTATGTGATTTCTACCGAAAGAATTTTCTTAATATTTTTTATTTATTTACTGGTTAGATTTCTTATTCTTTAACTAGTTTTATTGTTTCTTGTTCTTGATAGTGGGTGAAGTGCAAATTTTCATAACTCTTCTGTCTATCTCGTGTTGTCTTTAGATTCTTCTTTCAACATATTTTATCCAATAAGTACCTTTTTCACTAGATCACTCCAGCTAATGGGACTGTTACAACTCCATCCATACAATGCCTTGAAAGGAATCATCCTCAATGACTCTTGATAACCATTATTATATGTGACATCAACTAATGGAAAATAATCCTCCCATTTCCTTTGCTGGTGCATCACTTACATCCTCAGCATATCATCCAAGATCCTATTGACCCTCTCTATTTGTCCATTTGTCTATGGATGATAAGTTGTACTGAAGGCCAATTTTGCACCCAAGCCTGCAAATGGCTCCTTCCAAAACTTGTAAATGAACTTTGCATCCCTATCCAACACAATATTCTCTGGAACACAATGTAGTCTCACTATCTCTCTGATGAACACATGTGCTACCTCACTGATTGAATATGTAGTCTTAGACTGAATGAAGTGTGCTACCTTGCTCAACCTCTCAACCATGACCATAATAGAATCATGCTTCCTCACTTTCCTTTGAAGACCTATGATGAAATCCATGGAAATTACCTCCCATTTCCATTCTAGAATTGGAGTAGGCTGTAGTAGACCAACTGGATGCGTACATTCCACATTTACCTGTTGATAGTCGAAACATCTAGGCATGAATTCTGCCACTTCCTTCCTTAGATTCGGACAATAGTAAAACTTATTCACCATTGTAAATGTCTTATGATATCATAAATTAACTAAATATGTTTTCACATGAAACTCCCTCAAGATAAGTTTCTTGAGGTCACTGCAATTTGACACATAGATCTTGTCTCGAAAACTTACCAAGCCTTCTTCCATGAGATGATAGTCTGCATCCTAATCCCTTGTACTTGCACCTAAACCTGTAATTATGCTTGTACTCTGTTGTAACCTGTGCATGATCTTGATGTATTTGTCATCCCATTGTCCTGCGTGAAAGATCCTATCCTGTAACTCTATCCCATATGAGATTATAGCTACTATATGATTCACCTGTACCTTCTTTCTAAAAGCATTTGCAACTCGGTTATCCTTCCTTTGATGTATCTAATCTTGAAGTCAAACTCAGTAAATGTAGCCAAACATTTAGCATGCCTCACATTTAGATTCAGCTGGTCAAACAAATACCTCAACCCAATGTGATCGATCATCAACATAAACCCTCTGCCCATAAGATAGTGTCCCCACATCTTCAATGCATGTATAATATTTGTTAGCTGAAGATCATGTGTTGGATATTTATGCTCATGCTCATTCAATTTCCATGCCTCACAGCACACTACCTATCCTTCTTGCATGTGAACTCCACGAAGTCCCCTCTTTCAAGCATCTATACACACTACAAACTCCTTATCTAGATCCACAATATTTAGCATTGGTGCATGTGTCAATAACTGCTTAAGATGCTCAAAACTGTCTTCACATTCTACAGTCCATTCAAACTTCTTACTTTTCCACTACAATTATGTGATAGGATATGCAATGTGTGAGAATTTCCTGATGAACCTCCTGTAGTAACCTGCCAATCCGATGAATGATCTCACCTCATCCACATTCTTAGGAGTTTCCCATTCCATGACAACCCTTATCTTTTCTAGACCTACTTCTATGCCTTCCTTGGAGATAACATGCCCCAAGTAATGTACTTGAGTCTAAAAGAAGATGCACTTGCTAAGCTTAGCATACAACTGATTTACCATGTTCTTCCTCATTCTTAGAATATACCAGTGTGTCATCAATGAATACAATAACAAACTTGTCTGAATAAGGACACAACACACTATTCATCAAACTCATGAATGTAGCTAGAGAATTATTTAAATTGAATGTAGCAACAATAAATTCATAATTTTCATACTTGGTCCTAAACACAACCTTCAAGACATCCTCTTCCTTGATGTGTACTTGATGGTATCTCGATCTGAAGTTGATCTTAGAGAACACTACTGCTCCCCTTAGTTGATCAAACAAATCATCAATCCTCGGTAAGGGCAGCCTATTCTTGATCGTTACCTTATTCAACTACCTGTAGTCAATGCACATTCTAAGAGTACCATTCTTCTTCTTTACGAACAATAGTCGTGCACCCCAAGGTGATACACTGGGTCTGATGTATCCTTTGTCCAACATTTCCTTTAACTGAAACTTCAACTCTGCCAACTCAGGTGTGCTCATCATGTAAGGTTCTTTCGATGCTAGAGCTACCCCTGACACTAAATAAATAGAAAATTATACCTCCCTATGAGATGGAAACTCTGTAATGTCCTCAGGGAATACATCCTAAAACCGCTACAAAACTAGGTACTTGCTTAACACCTCTACATCCTCAACCTCCTTACCCTTGTCATTGGAAATGTGTACTAAAAACATCACACAACATTTTCCACAACTACACTTAGCTTGCATAGCGGTAACCATCCTCACTTATATAGGCTTCTTCTCTCCCTGCAAGGTCCTCTTTTCCCCACTATCATCCACATACTTAATCGCCTTGTCAAAGAAATCCACCTTGGTTCTATGAAGGTATAACTAATCCATCCCCAAAAGCACACTATATGATCCCAATGGAAATATGTTCAAATTCGCTACTGTAGGCATACCATTTAACTCAAATGCACAAGTTCTTACCAAATAGTGAACTTGCTTCTTTGTACCTGTAGCCAACTGTACCAACAAAGATTCTTCATGCACTTCTTTTCTAAAACCACACTTATCCACCAGGTCAAAACTAATATAACTATAGTTAGATCTAGGATCAATCAAAATATATCAACTTGATCACAAAGCTTATCTTCCATCTTAATGATCGATGCTTGATGATCTGCTTGCCTGTTGTCCAGGGCTACATAAATATGTGCCTCTTGAGCACTATAGATCTAGGGTCTACTTCCACTCTGATACTGTAGACAATCCCTCTTATGATGATCCTAACCACATATCCAACACTGCAATGGTTCCCCACCACCGCCTCTATCTTGCTTCTCTCCATATCCCTTCTCGGTTGTATTGAATCTCTTGTAAGGAATACATTATCTTTCACACTTCCATCTTGAGGTCTTCCTCTCTTTGGTGTCCATTTTCCTTTAGCTTTGTCATTTCTCTTCAAGTCATTTTTCGACTCAACTTTGCGCTTCGAATTCTCATAACAATGCTTAATCCTATGGATTTCCTCCTCCAATGATCTAGGATCATCGAACTCAATCTGGTCTCTATATGCAACTGGAAATCCACTGATGAATCTTTGAACCTTTGCCTTATCCTCTCTGAGGTAAGGAATATATCTCAACAACTCCAAAAATCTGCTAGTATACTCCTCATCTGTCATAGAACCCATCCAAAACTCATAAAAATCCTTAGCTCTGTCATCCTAATAACTCTCATACAAGCACTTCTTCTTGAAGATCCTTTCAAATGCATGCCAAGTCAAATCATCCTCATTGATTTCCTTGAAATTATTCATGTCTTCCCACCAAATACCTTCTTTACCTTTGAGACTGAAAAGGCTATCCTTGCTTTCAATTTTTCTGAGTAATCATGCAATCTAAGGAATTTACTCATGCCAAGTAGTGAAGCCTCCTCCTCTTGCGATTTCTTCATCTCTCCATCAAATGTATGTGACTTTTCCTTCTTGAACTCATCTGAAAAGTATCCCATATCATTCCTTCTGTACAAATGATAATTATGACGATCATGATGTCTATCAGAACCAAAACTAGATTAATACCTGTGTCTATCACCCCTCCTATTCGGAGTGTCTAACATGCTACCGTATTTGATAGTGTTAGATCTATCTGACCTATGTCTACTATGAGACCTAATTCCATATGCCCCATTAATTATGTCCTCATGTCCATGGCTAATTCGAAAAGGTCCCTGTCACTGCATATCTAACAAACTCTGAAGTAATATCGAATTCACCTCTACTTGTTTCTCTTGTGCCTACATGATTTTGTCATTGTCTTCTTTGCAACTCTTTATTTCTTCCTTCAGGTTTCTCAATGTATGCGCCAAGTGAGAAGAGTGCCCTACACCATGTTTCCCATCTTATTCATAGGGAGATTCTATGTAGTCTACCCACTTGGTAGCCATTTGATCTCTTTCCTGCAAGGCATACTATGTCAGCTAAACCAAATCACCATAAATCAATGTACCTTTGCATAACCCGAGGATGATACATTTTCTGAAAGATCATCAAGTTAGTGTGATGCATGTACAAAATAACCATAATAACATATAGACATATATCAATAAGTGCATCAACGCATAACCATCATACTAACTAGGGTCCAGTCATCAATGCAAGGCCATATCGACAATATGTGCTATGACATCATGCATGACAACAACCATTACTCCAGTATACACATTGCTTCATTTAACTATCCACCTGCATAAGAAATACCTAATCAACTACACATACGCATAATCACATGTAGTCGATCATAAGCGATCAATTATTGTAATAAACCTACAATACTGATGCATGTAATCAAATAACCAAGAATGAAACCCAATGTACAAGGATGTAATCAAGATGCATATATTTGTATAACCAGTCATATAATCATGATGTTGCATTCCATAAAATCAACATTAAGTTCCTCATGATAACCTTACTACTTCCATTATCAATATGACGCAGTGCAACAAGTACATGGAACACAAGTGTAAGAGCCACACACGCAACTGACATGACTACATGAACAACACATTCACCCATATCTATAGCACCAGATATGACCCAAAGAGAGCACAACCATGCTATGATACCAATTTGTAACACCCCCTCCTCAGTATACCCAAAGTAACCATGCCAACTGGGGTAAACATGAGGAGATATACTATTGTGATCAGATTCAACCTCCTATGTCACCTTAAGGAAGTGGAATCGATGGAAAATCACATACAACCATCCAACATCGTCAACAAAACCCTCAAGAGACAAGTCAACCACTCAAACAACATGTCCCTAGGTCCCACCACTATTCTACAGCTCTTAGGTCATATTTGCTCTCATGATATGGGCAAGGGAGCGACCAACAAACTAATGTCGCTCTCACGAGCTGGCCTACCAATGACTGTGGTCCAAAATTGTTATTTCTATGCCAATGACCCAAGGATTTAAGCCACTTTTCTAGCCCAGAATCATAGCCTCTACCCATAACTTGTTGTAACTTCCAGAAATCACTAAAAGCATGATAACAATCTTGATCAATAAAAAATCACCCTCAAGAATAGGCCTAAGCATCCCCAACTAGGATTGACATTTTGTCAAACACTTGGCCTCAACGCAACCTACAGGTCTAGGATACAAAACAGAGCATAAACGAATGAAACAACTTATGAGACATAACAAGAGGGTTCACCTCCTTCTCCATTGAACTACTACATCATCAATTAGGTCTTGCATCCATCCATTTAATAGTTACAAGTAAATATATGAACAAACATGACATAAACCAGTCTCTCAACCATGTTTATAAGTAGCATAAAACCATATCAAATTCAGAGATATGACAACCATTAAATCCACATATAAATCAGTGCAAAGTAAGAGAACTTAGCTTCTATTAATCATAGGCAAATCTAACCATTTTTGGGACTTCCATGTACCACCCAACCATAGACATGGCTGAACCAAATCTCTCTTTCACCCAATCACCCCCATGCCATATTCCAAGCATGAATGTGGAATATCATAGAACAACCAATCCAAGAAGAACGAAGGGAATCTAGAGGTTAAACCACCTCCCCCCTCATCAAATCATGATCACACCAAAACCGGTGGTCTGATCACAACTGAACAGAACTTGGAATACCATCCGGAATCCATCAATATCCTTGAGGAATTTTTTTATCTCCTTATCTCTTAGTATCTACCACAATCCAAACTCGAATCAATAGGCCCTAAATCAAGACTACTCCCTCAGGATTTACAGTGTATCCCGCCAAAACTTCTCAAGGGATTCCTAGACCGTTAGGGATGAACCTTGTGACCACTTCCATCCTGGATTCTGAAATCCTTATGGAAATTCCAAATCTCAAGAACCGAAATAACATCCCAACATATCATGGCATCTGGAAAAAGGCTAGGATAGGCTGAAATCCACTGTCATAACCTGACAAAACCATGCCACTGACAACAAGAGAACCATACACTAACATACAAAGCCATGCATGTCCAAACCAGCTAGGAAATCACACACACAAAAGGTTACCTGCAAGTATTCCTACTGAAGCTATTTGAGTCATGCTTTCCTTTCCTTGATACTTTGTTCATTTTCCTTTCCTTTCCTTGTTTTCCCTTTACTTTGCTTTCTTTTCCTTCCTTGATCCAAACTAGAGTGCTCCAAGAAAACTCTGAGTGACTAAGAGTGAAAGGGAGGGAGAGAGAATAATGGGAAAGCTCCAAACTTGAACTGACAAAAGGTTGAACTAAAAAAGGTCATGAACTGATCCTCAGAAGTATTTTTATGAATGAGGCCTCTATTTTCTTCATTTTCCATTATTTTTCTTCAATTTCCTCCTCACATGAACCTTGTGACCTTTCACCTTACTTTTCTCATAATTTCCTTTATTTTCATAAATAATGTTCCAAAAATGGCTTTTTTCCTTTTAATTATTTTTCCTTAGCCTTTGCCAATTTTCCTTAGCAAAACACACATCCAATGATGCCACTAGGATATATTTTCCCAACATTTAGCTTGGAAAAAATATCCCTTAACCACAGTCTTATTTTTTCCTTTATTAACTTTTATTACATGAACTTTTCACTAGGGATGTTACATATTTAATTGGGAAATTCCTCACTCATAATTGCGCAATCCATCCATAGATCTTCTACTGTTTGCATGCACCATTTGTACAACTCATTAAATTATACCACTAATAGTACATTATCCCTGAGGTCTAATCTCAACTGGGTATTCCTCTGAACTAACATGCATGAGTCATTTATGAGTGAATATTTAGTTAATTGGTGGAGAAGTGAAGATGCATTGAAGTTTCTTCCCACTACTAGACCTCCTGCTAGTTCCTCCAATTGTTTGAACTAGTTTAACTGAATTTAAACCAGTTAGAACGATTTAATTAATTACAACTAATAAGAACTCAGCCCGGGCTGCTAAAATATAGGGATCACTCTACATGAATCTAGATAGAATTCCAACTCGAATTTACTAAGCCAGGTAAGTCATATTAACTTAGTTAACTATTAGAAGTTCTTATGAGAATAGAATTTCGATTTAATTCCTAATTTAATTCAATGACGAATTAAATTAGGATTTCTTGTTGTTATTTTCAACACTCCGTCTTGAAAAGAAAGGGATTATCTGTTATCCCGATCTGGCATCTATGGAACTCAAATTTGCATCCTGACAAGCCCTTTGTCAAAATATCTGCATCCATATCCTTTGTGGGAATGTACTCTAGCAAAATGATTCTCCTCTCCTCTGCACATGGTCTCGAAGATGGTGATACTAGATATCATTATGCTTGGACCAATCATGAAAAACTAGATTCTCAGAGAGTTTGGTACAACTCTGATTGTCATAGTAAATCATAGTTGGATCCATCTGCTTACGAAAAAAACCAACAAGAATCTTCCTCATCAATATAGCCTCATAAGTTGCTTGACTAAGAACCATGTACTCTTCTTGTGCTGAACTGAGTGCAACTAATCTTTGTTTCCTATTGTACCAAGAAACAACTATTGACCCAATACTAAAGATCACACCTGATGTGCTCTTCCTGTCAGATGGTCTATGTACCCAATCTACATCGGTGAAGCCTTGAAGCATCACTCCCTCTGTCTATTTGTACCAAAGACCGAACTAAGTGGTACCTCTAAGGTATCTCAGCACGTGTTTGGCAACCTTACAATATAGTTTGGTCGACTTAACCATAGCTTGACTAAGATGGTTAAATGCATAACACATGTCTAATCGTGTGTTCACAAAATACATGAGTGAAACCACAAGATTTCTATATATAGTAGCCTCCACTACTTCACTACAAGTAACATTCTCCTTCCTCCAGTTACCAACTAGAGGAGTATCCATGGGTTTATTCCTCTCCATGTGGAACTTCTTCAATATCTTGTTGACATACTTTCCCTAAGAGACAAATAGTTCCTCATCTCCTTGCCATACTTCTATCCCCAGAAAGTAGTGCATGAGCCCCAAGTCCTTTATTTCAAACTCTCTTAGAAGATCCTCCAACATGGTAATAGAAACCAGGTTCTTCTTGAAACCCAGAAGATACATAACATCTCGCAAAGTGAGGGGAGAACCAGAATCCATCTAAAAGGTAACTTTACCAATATTCATTGTGCTATACCTCCCATCATCACCAATCTCAATATGCATCTAGAGATCCTTGCCCTCCAAGATACTGAATAGCTCTTTGTTACTAGTCATATGGAATGAAGCTCCATTGTCCAGATACCACACACTACCCATCATCAATGACACCATACAAGCTATGAGGGTAAAATCTAGTTTGAACTATAAAGAAATAGCTTCATCTACCGCTCCTCTTGAGGGCTTCTTACCGGCCTTCTTATGCAGAAACTGTGTGGCAAAGTGTCCCAACTCGTGATAGTGAAAAGAATTGATTTTTGACATGTCCTTCTTCTTTCTGCCCTAATAAGAATCTAATTTTGAATGGGATGGCTTACCTTTCCCTTTCTTTGCCTTACCAGCTAAGGCATAATTCTCCTCATCATCATGCATTGATGAGGATCCGTCTCTGGTGTTTTGCCAAATCACTTCTTGTACCAAGTCAAACCAAAATCACTCCCACTCTGGTATATTCTTCCTCCCATTGACTGAGTCCTAGTAACTATGCCAGCTCTTAGCAATTCCTAGAAGTGTTAGGCTCACCAGATTGTCTTCTGCAATGGTAATCCCAACACTTTCAAGCTCATCCTAACATTGGGTGAACTTGGTCAAGTACATCAGAATTGAGTTGCCCTTCTCCATCTTAATATTTTTGAGATTGTCCTTTAGTGCCAGCTTCCTATGGTTACTATTTTTTTGAAACAAGTTTTTCAATGCCTTCCACATTGCAAATGGAGTTTCCTTACCATGGATATTCGAGACAATATGATCTTGAACTCCTTCTAGGATAATCCTTCCCACCTTTGCCACACACATTCTTCATTCAGCCAGATCTTTAGCATCAGATGTTGGAGGCTTCGGAATATCATGATCTATGAATTCCTTTAGCCTGTTGTCTTCCAACACTGCCTCCATCCTGTCCTTCCAAGCTATGTAATTCTAGCTTCCCTCTAGGGCATACTCAAGTCTCAAACCGTAGAATGGCATCCCGTTGACTCTGAAGTATGAAACTGCCAATTCGATTTCACCTACACAGTGAACTCATATTCTCCTCTTCTATAATGTATTCAAATCTGATACCATGTAGATTTTTACCTGTAGATTCAAACTTCTTATGTAATATGCTTAAAAAAAAGACTTGAATCTACTCAACTCATCAACTAAACAAAAATTGAACGATGAAAACACTAAGCAGGAAAGGAAGAATTTCAATTGCACATAACACAATATTTTTCTAGGGAAAGCAATTGCTCAAAACCTCGACTATCTATATTGCATTAACCAGAATATTTGAGAAGAAAATACAATTCTTGTTTAACACGAACTATTCTTGCACAAGTACAATCTATCTCTTTGCTTCACAAACCATCTCAAGCCAACACTTAGAAAATTTTGCTACCTGCCAAGGCCCTACTTCCTTGCCCAATACTTGAGAGAATTATCCCATATTTGATTGGTAAATTCCGCACTCATAACTATGCAATCCATCCATATTCCTTCTACTCGTTTCATGCACCATTTGTACAACTCAGAAAATTATACAACTGAGATTACATTGTCCCTGAACTCTAATCTCCACTAGGTCTTCCTCTCACTTGACATGCATGAATTATTTATGAGTGAATCTTTCGTTAACTAGTGGAGCAGTGAAGCTGCACTGAAGATGCTCCTCACTATTAGACCTCTTACATGTTCCTCCAACTATTTGTACTAGTTTAACTGAATTTAACTCAGTTAGATTGAGTTAATTAATTAAAACTCAATAAAAAACTCAACTTGCACCCCTAAAATTTAGGTATGACTCTATATGACTCTAGATAGATTTCCAACTCCAATTTACTGAGCCAACTAAGTCAAATTAACTTAGTTAACTATTACAAGTTGCTATAAGAATATATTTTCCATTTTATTCCTAAATTTCATACAAGGACAAATAAAATTAGGATTTCTTGTTACTATTTTTAACAATCTATGTATGCAAATTTAATATAACACAAGAAGTCTCTCTTTACCTGGGCCCCTGATATTTAGGGATCACTCTACATGACTCTAGATAGACTTCCAACTCGAATTTATTGAGCCAAGTAAGTCAAATTAACTTAGTTAACCATTACAAGTTTCTATGAGAATATAATTTCCACTTAATTCCTAATTTCATTCAAGGACAAATTAAATTAGGATTTCTTATTGCTATTTTTAGCAATCCATGTATGCAAATTTAATATAAGTAACACAATAAGTCTATCTTTTTGGTGTGAAATTCTTGAGAGAGACATTTCACAATCTCTTTACTTGAAAATTTTCCATAAAAATATCACATGTTTAAAGTCTAATTTTCATGACTAACCAAGATCATAGGGTTAATGTAAATTACATTTGAGTTGTTTATAATTAAATATTGTATTTTCATGTAATCTATTGAGTAAATTTTTTATAAAATGTTGAAAATTAAGTCTTGCACTTTGCTTAACTAATTAATTATATATATGATTTTTTAATTTATTTAAAATTTACAATATATTTTTTAAATGTATAATAATTTCACTAACAATATTTGGTTTAAAAAATATTTATCGCAAATAATTAACCAAATTCCAAGTAAATTTTATTTAAATACAATATAATTTTAAGATTTTAATAATTTAACCTTAATGATAAAGCTCCTTGGGCAAATTACTTTGACATTTTCTATTCAACGAACTTATAAAAATTATTACTAAACAATAAGTAATATTTATTTAGATTTATTTAATATTATAAAACAATATAATATAATGTACCAACATTATGAAGAAAAGAATCAATTTTCATGAAAGAAAAAGCTACCCACAAGTTGCATAGAAGCAAAAGCTCCCCCACATAACACCATTTCAATATTGAATACCCCATGTACTATTGACACCATGACGATATTGAAATCCATAACTGAAGGCATATTTCTAGTTACATTCAACGAATGTTGTTTCTTAGATTCCTTTGGATTGATTTCTTCACGTTCAATCCTATATGCTTAATAACTTTCTAATCCCCATATATATATATATATATATATATTAATTAATTTATTGACTTGCTTATTAATTTTAATTTATTAATTTTTAATATTTTTATTTGTGAAGTAATATTGAATTTTTGTGGATTATTGCGCATATACTATATATATATATATATATATATATATATATATATATATATATAATCCATATTATATTCTCGTAACATTAATATGTAAGCCTTATAAATAATATATTTTAAATTGTCCCTCTCTTCAACCCCCATGTTAGGGCTCAGTAATTTTCCCAAGGTTAAAGAAAGAATATGATCGAGGTAACCACAAACCACTTTTGGAGATCAGGACTTAGCCTTCCTAATCTTAGAGAGGGCTCTTTCTTTATGATTTAACTTTGTTTAGTTAATTAATTTTAGGCTAGTTATGTTTGTACTTGGGTTTTCATTTGAATTTGGATGGTGGGATCACTTACTTAGATGAACATAGGTTTGCTTTTACCATTGGGCTATGGAGTCAAAAGTCAGACAAACTGGACTAGATCAAGCTTTAAAAGACAGTGTCTACAGGGAAAGATAGGTGAGTTTTTATAGATCTTAGAGCTTGAATTGTGAAATGGCTTGTAATCGGATCCAAGGAGCAATTAAGGGTTCTTAGGCTGGATTATGGAATGAATTAAAGAGGTCAATCAGGATGGGAGAGAAATTAAGGGTTCTCAATTCCGGGTATCAGCTGAAAACATACAAATGACTAACCATGGAAAACATAGTGTACTTAAACAAGTTTTGAGTTATATTTCCAGTTAATACATTCAAATTTGAATTACAATTAAGTTTATGAAAACATAAGAAGGTAACAAAATCACATAAAGAAGATACTTCTCTACAAATAGCTCATCTCATGAATCCCACAGTGCAATGTTTTTATTACTTTCTCTAGTTTGTTGACTTGAAATTGGTACAATCACCCTTAGGTTCAAGATCAAAATAACTCTACAAATATATATTAATCCACCTTCAATACTTTGGACTATGAAGTATTTATACAAAAGTAATTTACAAAATATTTCAAATTGTATTGAGAATTAATCTAGGAAAAGGAAAATATCTTCATGCAAGATGATAGAGACAACTTTTCAACTATTGCTTGTTGTCCCAGTTATTTAGGTTCTGTTGTGTTTGATGTATAATCTTTTGCCCTTTAAGTTGCTTGGCTATTTGGTCTTAACACTCAATGTTCAGTTTTAATTTTGACCTTTCATCTAATACACTTTGACACTGCTGACCTGTCAATATCCTTTTACTATGCTCTTTTACTTTTTACTGTACACTTATATTTTTACTATGCATTTACTACAGTAAATCATTTAGTTTTTCCCATGTCTCCTCATCTAGTAATTGGATATTGAGCATCTTTATGTATATTTCATCTTCCTTTGTGTATTTGGAAAAAGTAGGCTTATTGACAAAAAGGTGTTTTACCTCATGATGGAGGTAAAAAAAGTTTGATAAAGTTTGATAAAATACTTTGCCTATTGGTATGCCGCTCATGGATGCAGTTTTTACCTGATCTCTAGCCACTTCCCTGATCTTCTTATTGTAATCCTCATGTGTCATTAGCTTATCATTTATAACTAAGGGACTAGGTAATCCCTTTTGCCTCAAAAGTTCGAACTTAACCATGAACCTGCCAATGGCCAGTTGCATGGTTTGACACTTATCTTCCAAGTTCAACATCAAATTCTTCTTGGTGAGGACTCTTTTAACTTCCAAAATTGTACCTGTCCTATTAGGTATCTCTAACTCTTGTAGCTCATACTTGCTCTTGAAGTTGAGGAAGTGGATGATTCTTTCAGCTTCCTTTGGCATTGTTAGTTTCAGTCTTTGAAGCCTTCCTCTAGTGATCAAACATGCTCTTACAAAATCATTTTAAGGTGTCAAAGTCAGATTTTGTCATTTCAATGAGTCTTCAAGTAAAATTTGGTCATTAGGTATTAGGTTTAGGATTTGTTTTCACTTCTTTCAAATTTGTCCAAATGTCGGTCCATGTCACCATTCAGATGAGTGTACCATCATTCAGAGAGCTATCATCATCATTTCAGGTTCCAATGGATCATTTTACACCTTGTTTGTGTTTCAGTTGTGCTTGGGTAAGACTCATTTCCCTCTCCTAGGGTTTTGAAGGTAATTTCTCTTGTATGGTCCAATCATCAACAAATATTGCATCGTGATGATCATACACCTTCCCCTATCCTTAATGTACCTTATTAAACACTTCCCATCACTGATATCCCTCAAATTCCTCATTTTCCCACAAACCCTAGTTTCTTGCTACAATTTGACAATTTTCTAGGCTAAGCCTATGTTTTTCCCTTTTGGACCCCTTCCCCTCACTAAATATTTAAAATTCCACTTTCCCTTGTTTCCTAACATCCTTCCCTACTTCCAAAAATTTTCTCAAGAATTTAGAAGCCCCTTATCCCTTCATTTCCCTTAATTTCTACAAATCCCATGTTCCACACATCGGGATAGGTTTTACTCAAATGATGTTTCTGAGCAAGGAAAAATAAATTTGGAAAAAATGAGAGAGGTTTGTTTCCAAAATAGGTCAAGGAAGAAAAATTTCCTTCATTTTTTACATAGGTGTCATGGTCTTAGAGAAATGTCAAAAATATAGTTGCCTCAAGAGAATTGATGTACTTCTGGAGTGGCCTTGGTAAAATCAAGATTGCGCCTAGTTTAGTTGGCCAAATGACTTGCTTGATGAGTCAAATGATAGCTAGACACAAATATATTTCCAATGAGCTATAATGAGCTCAATGTGGAGTTGAGTAAGACCTTCAAATGTTGATTGCAATAGCACTCTGCATTTAGGCAGCCTCATTTTGCACATTTTGACTAGTATTGGGAGATTGGACTTTTGACAAGGAAAATGACCTCCAAATTGGAAAATTCAAGATGTTTTAGAAGGTAGACTCGATAAAATTTCCAACGAGCCATCACATGCCCAATTTGGACTCCGCAAAGGCCTCCAAAACTGTTCTACAAAATGGAATTGCACATTAAATTGGCGTTGCGCATCCATGGCAAGTTTCGAGTGTAAAATTACACTGGCGCTGTGCACCTATTGAAAACACCTCAAAATTGCTATTAAAACACCTCCAAAGCTATTTAATGTTGGTGCCAAGTAATTTTACCAATCCTCCTTGCTAAGAAATAAATGTGCTTGATTTCTTGTGTGTTTGGTATCATTTCATAGCAAACCCTATTGGCATTGAGTTTTCTCTCATAAACCCTAAATAAGCTAACCTACCTCTCATAAGCCACTAAAGGTAATTGGCTGCCTTTCTCCTCCATTTACACTTCGTTTATCAACTCTTCCTCACTATCCATCACTCATCAAGCTTCATTCCATTAAACCCTAATTTCTACATCAAACCCTATCCCTAATTCCCTATTCCCAAACCCTAACTCCCAAATCCTACATATTCATTACACCTACTTCATTAACAAACACTAATCTCACATTTGAAAACCCTACTCCCTCCCTCATTTCCCCCATTTCTTCATAAATCCTTTACCCTAATTCCTTCAAACATTCACCCTCAGCTTACATTTCACTTACTCTATATTTCAAAATCTCTTCATACTCATCTGTTTTCACTACAAACTTCATCACCCATCATATTACCAAAAGCATGGAGAGAGATTCAGATTATGAGAGGGAAGAGGAAACTCTCAGTGATTCTTCCAAAGAAGCTTATGTGCCAAAAAATCCACACAAAGGGGGAAAGATCATCCAGGAAGAGCCCATCACTCTTACAAAATTGTTTGCTTGCCCTCTTGCTATAGCTAGCTTTAAACACTAGCCTTGTTATCAGTTTTGTGAAATGGTAGAGAGGGTAAAGTTTCATCATGAGCTTGCCTAGTTGTTTTTCACTCATCTACATAATGGCCAAGTGAACATTTCTAGTGTCTCCTTCACCTTGTCACCTACCACCATCTCAAAAGAAACAGGCATTCCAAATGTTGGTGAATAGTGGAACAAAGGACAATATGTTGATAGTATGATGAAGAGGCTTAAGGCTAAGTTGGAAATGGCCTTAAGAAGAAAAAAAGAGCAAGTTAAACTCAAGATCTTGGTTGAAGCATAATTGGCTCATCAAATCACTTAACAAGGATCATTCATGCCAAATTTCAAGAAATTTGGAGCAATTTTTGTCATATTTGAAATTTTTAATGTGAAAAACAAGCTTTTCCAATAGGTGTGGCACTACGCTTTTGTTGGGGACATCTTCTTGCAAAATGGTTTACATTTGTTGGAATCAGCATGGAAAAATACGAAAGCTCAAAAATGGTGAGGAATTTTGGACAAGTTCTAGGTCTCCAAAAGCGAAAAAAACACTTAAACAGTGCCCTCTTTGCCACTTTTTTGCCACAGAGGAAGCAGTCTTGGGAGAATAAGTTTTTGGAAGGGAAAATGGACTCCAAATTCAGAAATGCAAGTTGTTCTAGAAATTTGAATCGAAAAGCTTTCCAACGAGCTATCCTACACCTGATTTGGACTTCAGGAAGGCTTCCAACATTGGCCTAGAAAAAGCACTGCACATTAAACTGATTTTGCCAATTTTGCCTGATTTTCCAGATTTTTCCTAGTTTTCTTGGGAGATCACTTTTTCCTCATTTCTTGGTAAATTTAAGCATGTTAAAGGATGAATTCTATGTAAATATAGTTGAAAATCACTTCATAGGGTAGATACATCAAGTTACAAGTGGTTTTGAACTGTAATGAATTGGTTTCCTTGGTTTTAGAGGCAAGCTGTTCCACTGCCTATATTCCTATTCTTAGTTTAGATATGGTTTAAAGCACCCCTCTTCTCATGGATTCGACCCTGATAGCTAGCTTGAGTAGTTTCCTTGCTTATATCATGTACTTTTTGATTCATTTGTAAAGGTTGGACTTTGGCAAAAGTGTTGGACTCACTGAACATTTGTATCAACAATTTGGCAAAGGAATAAAACCAGGTTTCACAGCGATTTTTGTGGGATTGTTGTGACAGTGAGTTTATATATTGTTTCTTCTTTGTAATGAGTTTTTTTTTATGTTTTATATGTATCCACATCTCTCTCTCTCTTCTAAACTCAATGAATCAAGGTGAATAGACAAAATACACTAATTTCTAGTGCTTTGTCTTGGGAATGCATTTGGTTTTCAATGTTTTCACTGTTTGAAGAGGATTCATAGTTTCTTATGCCCTCCTCAACTCCTCAGTTGTCTTACTCGACCATCTCAATCCATTTCTAGTACATAAACCCTTGTCTACCTTTCCCCACAGGACATGACTGTATCCCTGAGTTGATTTCTCGGACCCAATCTGCCTTCTCTAATTGATCCAGCAACCAAAACCTAAAATCAAACAAAATTCTTCGATATACCATACCTAGCCTAAAATTAGCATTCATTTCAGTCATCTCAAGCCCTAGTAGCCAATATCCTAATTGAGATTGACAAGGAGAGAGCCCTCTCCCGACCTAGTAGGGCTAGCTACCAGGTTAAGCGTGGTTTGATGTTAGCCTAGGATTGCCTCCCTTTAGCCTGAGGTCAATCTAGGCACTAACATGCCGGGTATTCAATTGAAGAGCTCATGGATAGGAGCCATGAGCTTCATTCACCTCGGGAGCCTGATGCAGGAGCATCTAATTAGGGAGGCGACAGCTGGACATGCTGTTTTAAGATTTTTTTTTTTTTAAATTTACTTTTCTGTTTACTTTAATTGTTATTTATTTTCAAGAAGGTTGTCACAACCAATGTTGTTACTTTTTATTTTTTGAAAATAAATAGATTAGGGAATAGTCTTAAATAAATTAATACTTGAATAGCAGCAAAAGGGAAAGTAACTGCAAATTGCAATTGCAGGTAGTTTCTCAACTTAATGAGGCTTCCAGTAGCTTAAATGCACAATCAAAAGATGAATAAAGGGTTGTTGCCAACAAAGGAGAATAGAAACTAGAGAATGTAAACTTTGACAGAATATTTTAAAACAGTAAAGAGAAGCATTTCAAGAATCAAACAATTGTTATTATGAATGACTATAATCTGGTACTGTGCACGAAATTAACTACATGATTGAGGGACTGTTAACAAGACTGTGCATCACATCAAAGCAACTAAACACTGCAAGAGAATTCATTCAGGTACTTCACGAAAGAAAATCATTGAAATTCTTACAAGTAGAATATTTATCATTTCTATAAATATATATACATACATTGCATAAATATTTGTTATAGTTCAGAGCCACCATCCTGTAACCCAACACAGGTTCAGACCATAAGTCATAGTGCCTTCCAAAAAAAATATACAATTTCCAAATAGTCCTCAGATATTTTCATTATAGACCAAGAAGGGTTCCTGTGACCTAGGACCAACTAAACAAACAAAGACGGGACCACGCTCAACAACCAAACCTGAACTATACAAAAATTGTATTCAAATTCACAACCAAAATCTCAGCAGAGCCACGGTCACCAACAACCAACTAACGACCCAGAACTTTCGACGAACAGATAGAACTAAGGAGCAACAAAAATGAGACTTCGTCTCTACAAAAACAACCTACAGGTATAAGATAAACATGAAGGACCCTACCCGGTTCAAGTGGAGACCAGAACGGAAGAGTGAAGAAACAGTAACCGTCAAGGACCAAACCCTTGCCACCACCACAGAGGAGCAAATTACCTACACAGTCAAGAGACAATGATTAGAGAGGCATCATAACCAGTTATATGAAGAATAAACCGAGAGAAGGGTAAAGATGAGTACCCTGAAGGTTACCTGAAGTGGAGAGCAGGTTCCATAGTCTAACCGAGGACCAACAACACACCAAATAGCAACAGCCCTTAAGGTGAGCCGAACCACTAGAAACTGCAACCCACGACTAGAGGACCAGCAACGAGGGTTGGTCATAAGAGAATGTAACCCACAACCAGAGGGCCAACCACCACCAAGACCAACAACATTCGAGCCACAATCACAGAGCCAAGAAACCCCAGCTGCTCACAAGGAGCATAATTATTAGCAGAAGAAAAGCAAAGAGGGAACCAGCAGATAGTGGGAGGCAGAGATCCATTACCATCGGGCGGAAGGAACCAGGTAAGGTTACAGAGGAGAAGAGTGAAACGAGCAGCAACAATAACCCAAGGTACAACCAAAACCCATGCCATAGAACCATAACACGGTGACCAAGACAACCTCGAAAAGGTGGTGGAGTTAATGCTCCATTAAAACCTCACCAAAAACACCAGTTGCATACGAGCACAGGAAGGGATCACGTGGGCCAGTTGCCACGAAGGCACCCACCTCAGATTTTGGGGTGAGTCATCATTATGGTATCTATTAAATCCTTTCCTGCCCCATGTCCCTTTACCCTCGCTTTATTACCCTTTCATACACTAGGTTTGATTTGATAAGTGATTTCAACTTTACTCATTGAAACTCATGAAACCCATTTTATAGATCTTGTCTTGGTAGAGGGAAAATGCCACCATGATTGGATTCCTTCTTTAGTTACAACAACAATTAGGATTATATTGGTGAACTTCAGAAGTTTGCAACTTGAAGTCCAACATAAAAGTTCATAGACAATTATTCAATACTTCCTACAAATATATGTTCATATAGTTTTTTTCTTTTTAGGTTGCTGAAAAGTGAAGCTTTTTTTGGAGTCTTGAATGAGATTTCTATGAAATTGTATAAAGAATGAGATTCTATTCCTTTTTCTGGTGGAGTTAGGTTTCATACTATCCATTCGAGGATTAATTGTTTGAAGTTTTTGGAACCATAATGGCCTTGTTATTGGTTAATGTAGAGAGGTCTTTTGTATTTTATAAATTACATTATAAGAATACATCTATAAAAGGAATATTATAGTAGATGAGACTAAATGATTGGATTTGATGGGATTAGGAAATAAAATATCAATTCCACTAGAAAATATTGCAATGAATGAGATTATATGATGAGATTGGTTTAGGAGGGAATCTCATGTTACCAGAATTTAGTTCGGGATGGAAATATTATTTATGTAATCAGTATTTCAACAATAGAATATGGCATGACCAAAACTATATCTTATATCTTCTCATCATATCGTGTCCGATGCCTAGTGTATTATTCTAAATATGTATGTCTCATTCATATTCATTCCTTTACTAAATATGCATTTTCTTTCTTATTTTCTTCCTTTGGAGGAAAATAAATGCAACTTTCAAATAATTCAAAATCCATTTTTACATATTTCAAGCACATGGACTTCCTACTTTATCAAATAAAAATCTAAAAATTTGACTAGACATCTACAACAACACTTTGATATCAATACTCTTATGAGAGGTATACCCATGATTATTTGAATCTTTATGAATTCCCCATCTATTTATGGTCCATAATATTCATAATATTGGGTAGTGAAAGTAACCACAATCCCTTGAATTAGGTTGGTTTTTTTTATGTATTCATAATTTATGTTATTGTTATTTCTGATCTGATTATTGATATAATAATATTCAATAATATTACTATCACAGTGAAGGGCGGTTTGAGAAAGTGTAATGTGTGCATATTGTTACTGTCCTATGTTATAGTAATCACAGAGAAGCTTAGTATTTTATTTTACTTGGTAAATTTGTAAAATGTTGCCTGTGATCTCATAGAGATCAAGTCTTAGTCTGAGTTGAGTGGTAAATAAAATCAAGTTGTCAAAGTTTAAAAAGGGTTTAGGTTTAGTAAGTATAGGAAAATGTGTCGTCCTCAGTCATGAGTGGAGATAATAAAAAATTTGGGATTTCATCATTCAGTCAAGTTAAATGTTGTCTTGTCAAGTTAGATGCAAGGCCACATCAAATATTTCAGCATATCATTATCACCACAAGTTGTTGTTGCACTTCTCCATTTTTCACTGTTTCTTCCTTGCACTGCGCTACTGTCAAAGGCATATTTTTTAGTTAAGGGTTATGATTTTGGCATTCCTTTTTGCACATGGAGGTCAAAGAAGGTTCTTAAGGTGGTCAACATCATCAACTAAATATTTTCCTTGGTCAGAGACCCGAGCACTTAGTCAAACCTATGCAAATGAATTTCATTGTTCTTCTGTTGTAGGTGGTGTTTTTCGAGGATGCTGATGAAAATATGTTATACAATAGGTATCTGATGCTTTAAAATTTGTCTCTCACATGTTTTACACATTCAAAAATCAAAGAGGTGATCAAAAGCATGTAAATCATGAATTCGCTGCGTTTTCTAAAGAAAAAAGTAGCACAGGGAATGCGTTGTGCTTCCACATAGTCAACATTTTGACCTCGAAATTCGAACCTAAACCTCACGTAATTGAATATCATGGTTATGAAAAGCTTTCTTAAGTTTCTTGCAGGTTCAACATTCAAGCATTAGATCATATAATATGAAAAGGAAGCTCGGTACACTTTTGTTGCAGGGGATTTGTTGTGTTTTTTAATATTTTAGCAGTTAACTTCAAAATCAGTTTTTGATCAAATAGAAATGATTTTTGAAATAAAAAAAGAGTTTTTTTCAAACATGAGTTGAATAACCAAAATATCCTTCATTTTTGTAATATGTGTCATATATTGGAAGATTTGAATGAATATTTACAACCTATTTTTTCATATTTCGTCATTTCTTGTTTTAGTCATGATCTTTGGGTGCATATATAAAGGATATGAAGAATAAGCTTTGAAAACTGAGCAAGGTTTATCTCAATAAAAAGATCATATACCAAAAAACCTTTTTGTTTTTTAACAAATATCATGATTTGAGAGATATGATCTACTCTTTTACCCATATTTTCACGAAATTTAGTCCCTATTTCCTAACGAGTAGTTCCAAATTTATTGTAACTGATTCTATCCTTGGGGAAATGGTTGAGATCAACCCCCTAAGTCCACGGATGAGATAATTATATATATTTCGTGAGTTTTAGTGTGCAAAAGATTGGTTGGTCAGTGTTAGAGAAAGAAAACGCTATGCATTGTACTTTTCCATTTTAAAAAGTTTTCAGTGAATGATGAAGGCCAAGGTCTGTTTTCTCAGGGATTCATGTGTGAATTTATGATGGTAATATTTTCTCCGGTGTATGTGAGTTTTTTATTGTTACAATCATGCTTGAAATGTTATGTCTTCATGTTTAATTAAGCAGAATTTGTTTCAGAATTCACTTTTTAAGTTCTTTGTTATGGCTTATTGAACAATTTAGTCTTTTTCTTCCATTGAGATATCTAGAATTCATCCTCTACTAGATGCTATAGATGTTGTCAATTCCATTATTTCTCTACTCACCTCTCCACAATGAAACTTGATAAAAAAACACCAAAAGGATTTCCTACCTTGCCCCTGTCTAAAGATTCCTCATTTTTTCATCCTCTCACTTAAAATAATTAACTTAATAGTACTCCATTCCTAGCAGATTTTCCCTCTTCCCTGACATCAAATTGTTAAACCTAATCCTCTCTGATCTTAATACCTAGCCTAAGACCTAATACTAAATATTCATATAGAGAGAGCTCTCTATGAAACTGGAAGGGCTAGATTCCATTTTTAAAGTGGTTTATGGTTACCTTTGGACTCCTCTCCTCATCCTGGAGGAATTACAAAGTGCTACCACATAATAAATTAATTGAATGTATAAATGTGATATATGCCCTTTTATAATATACCATCAACCAAGTATCTAGTCCATCAATTTATTTGTATTGGGCCCATACGAATATTGTATTGGAAGGAGCTCTTATGAATTTCAACATAATTACATCCTATTAAAAATAAAAAATAAACAAGAAAGAAAAACTTATATGGGTGAATAGTTATCCAATCTGTTCTTTTAATATTTCAAAAACTTTGTAGAAGTAAATGCTTAATTTGTGTAATGTTTCATTGCAGAATTTATATGTTGTCTCCAAATCCACCATTTTGCATCTATTGTTATAAGGTGAGAGAATTATGTGTCTTAATATGTTGTTATATATTGAGTAGTGATCTAGTGGAGACAATTTTGTTTCAGATATATAACAACTCCAAGATTGAGATGAATCTGTCATGAGTAATCATATGTAAAAAATTATCAATCAATCCTCATGTAAAGCTTGGTTATGCCCACTCAAAATTTGGATGTACGCGGTTTAAATTTATTCTATTTGCATAAAGATTTCATCAGAGAAAAAAATTTTGTTATATTTTTTGTATATGGTTTAGGTTGAATTAGAAGAAATAATAAATGAAACAAACAACTTTGTGTAACCATTATTAGTTGGTTGGCCTTGACAAACCTACATTAAGGAGGGGAAATTGTGGTATTTGGTTTATCAAATCCTCCACTTCGTCTTCATTTTTTTTTTGCCTTGGTTAGACAAATACTACAATTTTCCCCACCTAAATATGGGGATATCAACGCCAATAAAATAGGAATGGTTAGACGACAATGTTTGTTTCATTTATTATTGCTTCTACTTCATCCTGAACCATATGGAAAATATATAGAAACTCGAAATTATTCTCCCGTGAAGTCTTCTATGCAGAGAGAGGAAATAAATTTAAGCCATGTACATCCATATTTTGAGTAGGGATAACCAAATTTTACACGAGGATTGATACATTATTTTTTACCTATGTGTACTGAGCACATATTCATCCCAATCTTGGAGTTGTTATACACCCAAAACTCAATGCTCTCACTGGATTAATACTCAACATATAAAAAAGTATTAAGACACTTAATTCTCTTACCTTATAACAACAAATGCATAATGGTGGAGTTGCATACATCGTACAGATATTGGAATGAAACATGTCAAACAAATTAAGTTCAAATTAAGAAAAAGTAATCAACATTTTTTATGTAGTTTGTGCTACAATACCTACCAAGATATGTGCGAATGTCAACTCCTATCATTTTTCCTGACACATAATCTCCTATAATGAAGACAAAGAATCTATTGACTATGCATTTTCTAATGCGTTGATAATTCCTCAATTTATGTCTCTTTTTTCTGATGTATAATTACTTGGAATGAAGTGGAATAACATGCCAAACAAGTGGTTGTAGAAACTCTTTCGAAGTTGAAGGAGAACCAGGGAAAGAATTCCAAGTTTTGTTTGATTTTTCATCCTCATCAACACACCTCCTAAGAATTAACTCAATGTCGCTAGATAGTCTAATGAATCGTTGTCATATGATTCGGAAAAACACTCCTTGAAACATTGGGTGAGTACTTTGTATGTTAACGATCTTAGAAATGAGAACAAGGCAACCAAGTGGTAGGGATCCAATCATTCAGCCTTCGACCCCAAAATTTCTGTAAATTTATCTGGCAGCCCTTCACAGGGAATTTGTGATATTATTTATAAAAAAAAAATAAAAACCAATATAAATAAAAAATAGCATTTTTTTAACGCATAATTATAGGTTCACACTTTTAGTAAGCGTTGGACCCATATTCAAGGGTTGTGACATGTTCAATTTTGAGCCTTGGTACCATATCCTTACAATTTGTGATGGCCAAGAGTTGTTGAGCCTAAAGTACATTAAAATGATGTATTTACTCACCCTACCCATGATTCTAAAATACAATCAAACACGATCTAACAGGCGGGATGAGCCTTAGTAAAAAATCCCAATTGTCTTCTTCTTATTATGATTATGCTTATAAAATAGATAAATAATTAACTTAATAATTTCTTGGGAGGGAATCTAGGTCCTTGAGCGGTTTTGTTGTTTTCAGGATTTTGTTAGACATGCCAATTGATATTGGCTAGATAGGACACCATATAGTTAAGGTAATTTGATTTCCTTGCTAATCTACTCTAACTCCTAAATTTTCAAAATATTTCAATATTATCAGTGGAGATTCATCTCAATCAACACGATCTTTAAAAGATGAAAAAAAGTATTGTAAGTTGGGAGTATAAAATCAACAGATCTTCTTTTGTTCCTCCCACATCTTCGATGTGCCTCTGATGGCATGGTTTGATAAAATAAATGGATTTATTAGTCCCTGCCTCACCATGGACTAGAACATTAGCTTCACAGTCAAGGTGTGTTGATTGTGCACTATTTGGTTATGTTTTTGCAATTTTAACCAAAGTTTGTAGGAAAATGCTCAATATTTTTATTCTTGCATAATTCAATAATATTTATGAATTTTCAATAAATATGATTTCTAATTTTCGATTAGATGAGGAATATCTGATGGGACATAATTCCCTTGGTAGAGGGAGTTTTATTTTAAGTCTTTTTAGTGCTTGTAAAATTAAAATAAAAGTAATTTTGTGAGTGGCTATTGTGTTGGTAAGTGCTCTGACTCTAGCATTTTTATGTTATCTCTTTGTTTAATGATATGAGAATTGATGTGGTTGTGGGTTATTTGCATAGGCTTCCGAGGGGTAGAAATAATCTAGCTTCTACTCTACGGAGGATGGAGTATGTGCAGGAGAATAAGGTCCTTTGCATTAGTCCAAGGTTTTGCTAACACTGTATATGTGCAGCAGAATGTGGTTCCTTTTTTACTGTTGGTGAGGACTATAACATTTTCCTCATGGTTAAGGCGTGTTGACTTTCAATATTTGTCAGTGCTTCAAATTCATTTAAAAAAAAAAATTATCTTTCTGGGTGGCTATTTTGTTGATGAGTTCTCTGACATTGACACAGTTATGTTAGCACTCTCCTCAGTGATGCGAGAATTAATGTGGTTCCACTCTCTTTCCATGGGGGTGTGTGATCCAAGTGGATATTGGTGGCCACCTGCTTATTCCACTTTGTTGCACAAAAATTGTCACCTTGACATTCTTCAATCTGTGTGAGTCCATTACCACTCATACTTTCCTCCTTTGCAAGTCTTAAGCCTCAGTTCTTCATATCAAGCCTTGAAAATAAGAGAAAGCCCTCAAAAGTCTCTAAAACTCTGGTTTTGCACTTTCTCTTAGCATTGCCTACGGTCCCGCACCTATTGGTCATGTTCCCTACACACCTGACCGCTCTGTCTCTGTGTTATGGGTGCGGACCACTATAAAAGTTAAAAAGGCGCAAGTATATTCTTAAAAACTCACTTTGAGTAATTTCTAGAAGCTTTTGGAAGGAATCTTGAGGTGGCAAGTTCGCTCCTTTAAGGTTCATGCATCCCATACCTTAAGGAGCTAACCCCTTGATGTGAGGAGCTTATCCCTTTGAAGGAGGACTCTATCCCTTGATAGGTGGACCTGTAACCTCCTTCCTTTGCACTATAAAATGAAGCATTGGGCTGGTTACTAAGGAGGTTGAAAGCTGAATATTTTTGAGGTGAAATGCTGCTGGAACTTAGACTTCCTAATTGAGCTTTTGTGAGGAAAGATTACATACCTCTTTGATCTCATTTGGAAGAGTGTGAGGCTTGTAAAAGTAAAGGAGATTCATGTTTCAGACCCTAGGAAGAGCTTGTACAACATCAAGGCACCAAAGGTTGTAAGGTTCTTCTATTTCAAATTTAAATACAAATAAGTTTATTTTTCTCAATAAGCTATGTTTTATGGTTTATTTTATGGATTCCTTGATCACCATAATGAACATGATTTATTATATTAGCTATGCAGGTGTTATTTGATGTGTGCTTGTTTGCGATTGCAGGTTCTCAAAAGGAAACTCTTTCGGACGGTTGAAGGATGGCTGCTACAAACTAGCATTAGACTTAAGGTAGGGTCTAAACACATCTATAGTTTTTATCAATGAATCGTAGTATGTTTAGAGAAAGGTAGATTTTCTTGTCCTACTTGTTGGTAGATATCTTTTGATACTAGGGAGATCGGCCTTGTCCGCAAGATCGATTCATCCAGCCAACAAATTGGCGACTCCACTGGGGAACTGAATTTGGTTTTTGGTTTTCCTTTATCTTTGACTTGAGAAACTTGTTCTTGTTTTTTATTTTTGCTTGATGTGTGTGGGATTTGGTAGTTTTTAGGATCTGGATTATTTTTTTTTTTCAAACTTTTCAGAGGACTGCACTTTCTTTTTACAGACAGTGCGGGCATCTCCGCACTTTTCCTTTAGCACACAGAGCAGTACCGCATCTGGTTCTTTTGGAAGCTTGCGGACCCTAAGAAATTTTTTGAAAAACCTAAAATGTTTTCTTCCAGTTAAGTTTAGGTTTCATTTACGACTTTTAGTATCTACCCAGATCTGCATGTGTTCTGTCAATAATCTCTTGTGAATAAGTTCCATTGGTATTTTTGTTTTAGATGATTTTCTAGAAGTTTTGCATGCCTGGATTGGTTTTCACTTGGTCTCTGTAGTGACTCAAAGATTAGAAGCCTAAGAAACCTTAGATCACCCTGGTGTCTTTCTGTCTTCTTGATGAGTCTGAATGGTTTGTGAAATCTGTCCTTGATGAGAAATAGATTTCGTTTTCTCTTTGCAAATATTTGAATGAACTTGGTTATAAGTTTTGAATTTCATTTTTATAAAAGAAAACATAGCTGGATGTTTTTTGATTGATTTGTTATTTTGAACGAATTAATCCTTAGTTTACTAAATAAATAAGTAAAATGTCCTCAAAAAGATTTGAAGCTTTTATTTCGATTAGGTTTTTAGAAGTTTTTAGATCTCAAGATTAGTTTTTTTAGCTTTGAGTGTTTTCTAGAAATTGTAGAATCTCTTTTGAAAGAATCGTTTTTTGTATTTTTTGAGTGTTGAAAAAGGAAGGGATTTTTGTGAGCATAATTAGTAGCCTCGTTTTGAGTTCTTATTGAAAAAGACAAAAATATTTTCTTTTCATTTACATGTTGAAAGAAAGATTTTTTTTTCAAAGAATTGCATTCTCAAATTCTTTCTTTTAGCTAGATATTCATTGAAGGAAAAACAAATTGTTTATCATTTTAGGTGCATTGTTTTAGTATTTTTGGAGTCGATTCTTCACACCATCAAAGTTTCATTTCCATACCTATTGACTTAAGAAACAATGCATAAAAGTAATGCTTAATTAAAATTGATCTAGCAATCTTTTTATTTCTAGGGCTCTTATCACAAATATAGCTTAGGTTAGTATCTTGGAGTAGGGAGTAATTAACTCTCCAAGATAGTTAAAAAAAACAAGTAGCTATATCGTGGGATAGGAAATAAATCCAATTGTAATTGATATAATCTGAGAATATCCTCTTAAAGGAGTTAATCACGAGATCATGTCTGAACCTTTAAGACAATCAAGTCTGTCTCATTGGGAAAGATAGAAGATTTGCGCGTATTATAAATGGTAAACCTTGGATTAACCATTGTCGAGGAGCCTAGGGTCACTTGTTGGTAAACCTCGGATTGATCATGTTGAGGAGCCTTCAAGGGGATTGAGCTTTGTTACTCTTCCCTTGCGCGTAGATCAAATCGTAGACTATTCCCCCAGTTGTATTTGTTGCTGTTGGTAACCTTAGTGTCCATAAACTTAAGATTATTTCCTAAGGTGACGGTGAAGGATGGGTCTCACTGTACCTAGAGCAGACATCAACTAGACTCACTTGGACTCTCTAGGGGCTTCTCTTCACTCGAGACGGTTTTGTGAAGAAACTTGTGCCAGTCTGTTTCATTAAGCAGGTTGTCGGGGTAACTATTCCAACCGCCCTTTCTGTATTGAATTCTACGATGTTGGATTTCATCACCAACTAGTGTTTTTGGTACGGAAAGTTACTGTTTGTGTGTGGTTTGAACTCTTAGATTTTTTAGGTGTGTGATTCAATTGTTTGGTTCTTTAGAGACTTTAGGTGGTTTTATTGAGATTTTATTTGTTTGCGTGTGAGTAATTAAATATTTAATCGTGGCTGAATCACTGAGACAATCCCGTAGACTTCGGGGGAAACCTCTCGAGTATACACCAAGCCAGCTTGAAGGTTTATGAGCTCTTGTATCACCGAGTGACAGTAGAGTTGGGTCACCACAAACCAGAGAGTCATTTTTAATTGTTCATCCTGATTATTAAGTTCAAGCAACAGAGTATATTTCTTAACCAATTTCATTTTCCGAAGTTATTGCTAGTATTTCTCCTACCAGTGAATTAATTGAAGAACCTGAAATTTCTAAGCTTGAAACTGAACCTGCTCCTACTCCATGTTCAGGATTTTTGTCTCCAACTTCTAGTGGTCCTGGTTCACCCAGGATAGGAAGTATCATTACCCAAAATCTTCCTTCGAGACTCATTTCTATTGAAGAACTTGTTAGCCCGGACGAAGATATAACTCTCCCTGAAAATCAACCGACTTTAGAACTTAGGGAGCGTGAATCAATTTTCTACAATCCTTTCAGGAGTGACGCTTGGTAGTATCATTGACAAACTTTTTAGAAAACCCGGGTCTTAGTTTTTCACCACCTCGAATTCCTTTTCATCCTACGCCCAGAGGTTATTATCCTCCTTTGAATATGTCGAGATGGTCATCTATGTTTTCCCAAACACTGGAAACATTTTTATATGGCAGTCCTTCTGTTCCTTCGAGGTATCAGTCACTCACTGGTACTTTTTCAGGAGCATCTCCTCAACCAATTCAACATGAGATATCAAATGGTAATAACGAAACTCAACCGTTGAGCATAGAAGGAATTCTTATGATGTCTGGTACTATTCCAAATCCACAACCTCAAGGTAGTCAGTTACTGCCTGGAGGGCAACCTCAAGGTAGTCAGTTACCGCCTGGAGGGCAACCTCAAGGCAGTCAGTTACTGCCTGGGGAGCAACCTCAAGGTACTCAATTACCGCCTGCAACCTCAAGGTAGTCAACTACCACCTGGGGGGCAACCTCAAGGATAGTACATACCGTCAGGACAGTACATACCTCAAGGTCAACCCCAGACTCAGTACATACCTCAAGGTCAACCCCAGACTCAGTACATACCTCAAGGTCAACCCCAGTATCAATATATACCTCAAGGTAAACCCCAGTTTCAGTACGTGCCTCAAGGTTATCAACCTCAAGGTTAGTACCCAACTCAAAGTTTCCAACCACCTTATGGTCAACCATTTGTACAAGGATCTGGAAATGTACCTCTCAATTATCAGCCCTACGCTAAACCCGGTTATGGTCCTCAATATGCTCAACCTTTTATGGGTCCATACCCCGAAATGAACATGGTGTGGGATCCATCTCAAACTCAACAGAGTTTGCAACCTAATGTGCAGTTATCAAGTCAACCTGGACAACCTTTGGTTTCTGGTCCAACCCAGCAACCTGTCCAGCTTATTGTTCAAACTTCTGCACATGGTGTAGTTCATCAGCCTTGGCCTAGTTCACCTTGAACTCCACCTCAAACTACTGCTGCAAATACTGCAGCTTCTGTTCAATCTACCCCACCTACTTCTGGAGTATCGGCAGCTCCGGTTTCTACTGTTCTTGCATCAGTGCAAATTCCTCAAGCCTCTTTACCACAGTCAGGACCTACAGTTCAGACTTCAGTTCAAATGCCTATAGGACAACCTAGTCCAAGTACGGTTGTCACAAGTCAACCACAATTCACTTATCAACCGTACCAGGGACAGTATCAATTCATTCCTACTGTACAAAACCTAGTTTACCAGTATCAACCATATCCTAGATATACTAATTAGCAACCTCAACAACCCCAGTTTGGTCTGGTTAATCCTAGTTTTCTAGGAGGATATAATATTCCTAATGCAAATACAATTCCAGGTTATCCTGGACATCCTCCTCCTGGAGCTGGTCTTGTTACCCAAGGTTTTCATGACCCTAACTGTCAGTTACCTTTTATTGCAACTTTGGATTTACCTGATTTGTCTCGCCTTACGAATGATCCAATTTACTATCTTCCATATTGGCCACCAATGCCTAATAAGTTGCCTAGTGATATCCCAAAGTTTGAGGGTAAGTCAGGAGAAGATCCGTCAAATCATGTGATGACTTATCACCTCTAGTGTGCATCTAATTCCATTATCGATGATTCAATTCGCTTACGTCTTTTTCAATGCACTCTAATTGGTCTTACTACCAAATGGTACATTGAGTTACCACGAGGCTCTTTTTATAATTTTATCAGTTAGCCACTTCTTTCTTAACTCATTTTTAGTTGCCTGTCAGATGTGACAATGGCACGGAATTATTAACTTCATTAAAATATTCAACGTCCACATATATTTTAGATCATATTCATGAATGGCGACGTAGATGACGTTTAGTGAAAGTTTTTATTCCGAATCAAATTTTAGCATAATGGTTCATTAAATCATTATTACCTAAAATAACTGAAGATGTAGCTAAGGCCAGAATCGTTACTGAAAAGCAAGTAATTACTCAGGCTTAGTACCTTGACCTCGTTTATATGCAGTCGGGTACTTTACATGAAAAAATCCCCGACCTTCTGAAACACAATCAAATAACTGCAGCTCCTTCAGGGTCTCATGTCGCTAATGGTATGATTGGTTCAGTTAGTACCAAAAGCAAGAAGAAATCTTGAAAGAATTCTTCTCTTATTATAACTTTACAAGATTCCCCAACAAGAGACTCTTCTGCTAAAATTCCTGCCGATATCCATGTCGTAGAATCATCTACGGCCAAATCAAAATCCGGTGGTAAAAAGAAGGGGAAGAAGAAAAATAAACAAAACTCAAAAGAGAAATCAGATAAAAATGAATCTACTGATGAGAAAGGTAAACCTCACTATCCTTGTCTCATTTGTGATGAGGATAATTTTACAAGAGACTGCCCACATCGAGCAGAGGTTGCAAAAATTGTCAAAGGTTCTCAAACGCCTATTGTCTTGAAGGATCCTTTTCCTAGTCAAGATAGTAAGATGATTGGTTCTTCCTCAAATGCCTCATAACAACCCATTATGATGTTGTCTCATGTCAGGATTGGGACGCGATCGCAAGATTATGGTAGTAAAAATCATGTTGGTGGTCAAGAAGCTTAATCTCCTAATTCAAACCCATCAATGACAACTCCTCCTGGTTCTGATCCGCTACAGATCGAGAAACCTAATCCTAACTTAGTAATCAAACCGCCTGCTAAAGGTATACTTCAGAAGTTAGCTTTCAATCCACATGCGAGAGCTGCTCAGAATTATAACATTGTTGAAGACTTAGCTATTTCCCCTTCAGCAATGTCGGCTTTGGAGGTGCTACAATCATGCCCAACACAGCATAAATTACTATTGTTGGCTATAGGAGCTGTTGATATTCAGGATTCAAACCTAATAATCTTTGATTTAGAGAATATTACACCCTGCCTACCTGATCAAATGGCTTTCCAGATTCCAGTGTTAGTCAAAAACAAACCTTGCTTTTAGACTGTGATTGATGAGGGAGCTTCTACATGTATTATGTCGATCCAGTGTTGGAGACCGCTTGGTTCTCCTGCACTCAATCAGTCCCCGATGATTCTAAAGGATTTTGATGGCCGAGGGTTTTACCCTTTTGGCATTTTGTAGGATTTACCTATAGGGGTTGAAGGCAAAACTACAAATCTAGATGTGGAAGTGGTTGATGCCCCTCTAGATTACAACCTTCTCTTGGGTCATAGTTGGTCTTACGCTATCACTGCTATTGTTTCATTGGTCTTTCGGCTTATCAAGTGTCCTCATAATGGAAATATCATTACGATAGACCAGCTGACTTATTTTTCATCTGACCCAGCCTCTTCAGATAGTATTCAACATGTCAGTAAAACAACTATCCCTTACAAGGATGTTGGGGTAGGTTTTATTAAATATTCTGGTTTACTAGGAATATTTTCTTTCCCTCCTCTTAACGTATCGCCTTCTATTGCAACTATTCATATGATTTCATCAAACACTATTGCTTTGGATGATCCTTGGATCGTACCTTCCGATTCTGAGGTGGATTCATTTGGTAGTGCGATGCCTTTGAGTCCCTTTAAACTTGCATATCAGGCTGTACAGTTGTTTTCTGACTCTTGTTCAACCAAAATTGATCCAATGAATGTGGTCCATGGGGAATCACTTTTAATATCAACCTTAGCTTCAACAACAATTTCTGATCCTATTCATACTGATGAGCAAATTCGTGAACTTTTGTCTGTTGATGATTTACCATGGGAAGATCTTCATCATCGGTCTTCATTTTTACCTGAGCTTGATAATTTTGAAAATGATTTTTCATCTATCTTTACCACTGACTATGTCAAAGAACCACAGAATCCATTGCAACATCATGATTCTGAGTTAAAATTGGGAAATATCTCTCGAACGGTTCCTATTGACATTTCAGTCAAACCCGGAATTATTGAAAACATTCATGTAGGTGCTTCCTGTACAGATGTTGAAATCCAAACTTATAAAGCCCTATTTCAAGAATTCCACGACATGTTTTCCTGGTCATATGAAGAAATGCTAGGAATTTATCCATAAATTGTTGTCCATGAAATCAAAACTTACCCGGATGCTAAACCTTTCCGGCAACATTTATGTCAGATACACCCGCGAAAAGCTGCTGCTATTAAATCTGAAGTTGAGAAATTACTTCGAGCAGGTTTCATTTATCCAATTCCCTTAATGGATTAGGTATCGAATATTGTTCCTATTAATAAAAAGCAAGGAACGATAAGAATATGTATCGATTATAGGGATATTAATCGAGCTTGTCCTAAAGACAATTATCCAACCCCCTATATCGATCAAATTATTGATGATTGTGCTGGCAGTGAAATGTTCTCCTTTATGGATGATTTTTCTGGTTACAATCAAATCAACATACTCCCTACTGATCAGCCTAAAACGACTTTCATTTGTCCATGGGAGACATTTGCTTATTGCAAATTACCTTTTGGATTGAAGAACGCTGGAGCAACTTTTCAAAGGGCTATGTCTTACGCATTTTATGACATCAAACACATTGTGCAGCCTTATCTCGATGATTTACCTGCCCATTCATTATGTAGAGTCGATCATCTCACTCATTTAAAAGCAATCTTTATGAGATGTAGGCATTATCGAATTAGGTTGAATCCACAGAAATGTGTTTTCTGTGTAGAAACGGGTTGTTTACTGGGATTTTCCATTTCAAAAGTTGACATTCATGTTGATCCCTCAAAGGTTGAAGCTATCGTGAAATTACCTCCTCCTTCGACTCTTCGCCAACTCCAAATTTTGCAAGGGAAAGAAAAAATTTTACGTCGTTTCATTCCTAACTACGCCGAGATAACGAAAGGTTTTACTAGGTTGTTGAAATAGAATACTCCATTCTTTTGGGATGAGATAGCTGACAAATCATTTGATGCACGTAAACACGCATTGACCCATGCACCATTATTGCATCCTCCCAACTACAACTAGGATTACTTTTTGTACCTCGCCGCTTCTCATTCCACCATTGGGATGGTTTCAGTTCAGGAAGATGAATTCAATAGTAAACATGTGATTTACTATCTTAGTCGAACCCTGAATCTGACTGAGCTCAAATATTCACATGTGGAGAAATTGGCCTTGGTGGCTGTTCAAGCTGTCCAAAGATTTCGTCACTACATCTTATTACGCAAAACCACGGTAATTTTTGACTGTAATCCTATGATATATATCTTGTCCAAAAAATTGCTAGGGGGCAAGTATTCGAAATGGATAGTTATCCTACAGGAATTTGACTTGGAATTTGAAAAATCCAAAGCAAAGAAATATTTGGTTTTTGTGGAACTGATGTGTGATTTCCCGTGTACTAATACTGAAACTGTGGCGGAAGAATCCATTACGGACAAATCCTTGTTTCTTATCAGTGCTCTTGATCCATGGTATGAATATATTATTGTTTATCTCCAAACCCAATCCTTTCAGCCTGAAATCTCATGATCTCAGCAATGGAAAATACGTTTCCAATCCCAACAATACAATATTATTGGAGATACACTTTATCGTTGTGGGGCGGATTCTCTTTTCCGACATTGTCTAACTCATGAAGAAGTTGAAAAGGTTTTGAATGAATGTCACTCTAGAGCATGTGGCGGTCATATGTCTGGGTATGCCACAGCCCAAAAGATATTTCACGCTAGTTATTTCTAGCCATCCTTATTCAAAGATTGTATCTATGCAGTCTGGAAATGCCACAATTGCCAAACTTTTTATCATAAGATGTGTGCTCCACCCGCTCCTCTCCACCCTATAATTGTTGTCGGTCCTTTCACAAAGTGGGGCATCAACTTTATTACATGTAACCCTCACTCGTCCGGGGGGGCATGCGTATATCATCCTTGGGGTAGATTATTTTACTAAGTGGGCCAAGGCGATGCCTAAATTTTCGGCAGATGGCAAAATTGCTGCAATTTTCATTTTCAATCATATAATTGCTAGATTCGGTGTTCCACAAGCTATTATTACTGATCATGGAATTCATTTTCGAAATATCATGATGACTGAACTGACAGATCAACTTGGCCTGTGTCACGATAGTTCTACTCCATATTACCCACAGGCTAATGGTCTGGTTGAAGCTATCAATAAAGTTCTAGTCACTATGATCCAATGAATTATTGGTATTCATAGATTGAATTGGCATAACATGTTATTTTTAACACTTTGGGCATATCAAACCTCAGTAAAAACATCAACTGGTTTCACTCCTTTTCAACTGGTTTATGGTTTGGAAGTAGTGTTGCCCATTGAATGAAAAATTCCATCATTGCAAATAGGCATTGAATTACTCCCAGCCACTTCCAAAGAGGAGAAACGTTTGTTGTACTTAGCTACATTAGCAATCGAAACTCATGCAAAACGAATAAAAGCTCAGTACGACCGAAATGTTACACCTCGTAATTTTTCGGAAGGAGACCTAGTATTACTATACGATTAAGCAAATGATAATCTAGGGGCTGGAAAATTTGTACATATGTGGCATGGTCCTTATATTGTTAAGTGAAAGCTAGCAAAAGGGGCCTATGAATTGGTAGATTTTGACAGTGTCTCTTTGGGTAAACCCAGAAATGGGGTTTATCTGAAGAGATATTATGCTTAAACCTTGGTGTGGAGATTTTTGTTAGATTAGTTTCTTTCTAGCTGGTGTGTTTTAGGTTAAAAATGTATGCCTAGTTTAGAGAGTGCTTTTATCATTATTCCTGCTTATCTTGATTTTACTCTTGATATTGCAGATGTCGACGTCTCTTCAAACATATATCGGTTTTGTTGATGGTGCTTGTCATAATACACAGAACATTTCTTCTGCAACTTGGGTTATCTATTCACCCTCTGATGAGTTAGTATCTATGCATGGGGTAAGCCTCGATCAAACAACAAATAACATTGTAGAGTATAGTGCAGTGATTGAGTTATTATCTGAATCCATCTCATTTGGGATTCGGAGTTTGATTGTTAGGTTAGATTATGAACTCGTTGTATTATAGCTTTACAGGGTTTATGCCATTAGAAATATAGTGTTATTAAGATTATTTTTGAGAGTTTGTCTCTTGGAACGTGAATTTGATTACATTGAATATCAGCATATTCCAAGATATTTAAAAACATTAGCAGATGCAATTGCTTCTCGTATGTTAAATAGACATTTTCAATAATCAAAACAATAAGTTTAAAAACATTCCATAACATGTCATACAAGATAGCCAGTAATAGTGATATATCATAGCATAAAAGTGTGTCAAATATACATCGTCTTCGATCATAGGTTGAAAAACACCTTATGATCGGCAAAAATGATAGTAAAAAAAGACATAAAATGTCGTGTGAGTCTACAAAAGCGATCATCCTATCCCTAGTGATGATCACGATAAGAAACCACTACTCGGGCCACCCTACAAAGGAACCTCCTAAAATGTCCTGGGACCCTAATCACATATCGCTGTAACCTAAGTGGAATATCATCTATGCTAGTCTATGGAATATCTGTTGTTAAACACTCTAGATGATTCTTCAATTCGGTCAGGGTCTCTGTAGATTGGTCTTGTGGAGCTGGTACTGCTGCAGCTGGGTGTCTCCTCTCATAAGGTTAGAGAGTAGTTGGTCGTTGTGGCCCACATATGCATTTAAAACTTTTTACTGTCATTTTTGGACGATTTAAAGAAAAAATTAGTTTAAAACTTAGAAAGTGTTGAAAATGATTTTATCTGAATCATTCCACTTCTCTCCTGGTGGAAGAGTCATGTCTGGGTCACCATGATAATCCATCCCAGCATATGGAAAATCTTGAATCACAAAAAGTTGGTTCCTCAACCAATAAAAATACTCAGGCGGAAATCGAACAACCTCTGAACCCTCCTCAGGATGACGGGCCATCACTACAACCCAACACATTATCCTAGGCTCTCAAGGAAGTCTAGCCTCAACAGAAAGTTGTTGTGGGACCACCATAGGGACCCTCTCTAGACCAAAGCTCACGACCAGGAAACCATATCCAAAGGTTTTTAGTTGTCCATTCTTTTCTCTAGTTAGTTGGCCTTTCACATTCACCAACACAACTCGCACCAGTTGAAGATGGTACCTCGATAACAGTCTACTGCCATTTGCATTTGGGATCCGGTAGCTACATGCAATGCTGCAATCCCGCATAGTCTGGTGACAGTGAATGTAATAACCTTAAGTTCAGGGCAGGAGATAGTTTTAATATCGATTCATTTGTCCTCTGTTTGATCATTGCAAAACTCCAATCGGAGACTAGCGACAGACTGGCCACCTGGCCTAGTCTCAAAAAGAGATAATCGTTCACCTATCTTGGGCAAACCAATCAAGAAATATATGTCCTCTAGCTCAATTTCGAGCCAGTGGACACCAATCATGAAACACTGGTCCTGTATGTTCCACCTGTCTACCAGCCATTACAAAAAGTCTACTTGGGCCCTCATGCCGGGTATGGTCTAGAATTTAAATAGTCCACATGCTTTTAATGCCTGTATTGTAGGTGGATGAATTAATGTAGCAAGGTCCACATCCTCATGCTCATGTTCCCACCAAATAAGCATTTTGTATGTCCTACATTGCAAAAAATACATATTAGAACAATTTAGTTCAAAAAAAATTTGGGCGAAAATGGAGAAATTTGAAATTTTAAAACCTATTTCACGGGGTCCGCACTTGCTGGTTATAGACAGTGCGTAGGTCCACACTCGTCGTAAGCAATAGGTGCGGACCCATGACTTTTTCCTTTGTAGAAAAAAGTCAGCGTCTGCAGGGGCCGCATGTTGCACCTGCAGACCCTCGCGAGCATTTTTCTAAACCAAATTCACCTTAAAAAATCAATTTTACAGCCTAATAATGAAATGTAAACAGTTGAAATGCAAGATAGGGATGACGTGGATTACTTGGAGCTGATGGTTTTCGATTCCAACAGACGGATTTTCTGCAATCTTCACAAGAAGTTTCATACCCAAAAGCTCTCACTTCTCATTCTGAAGTCAAATGGTAAAAATGAATTTACAAAAGCCCTTTTTATAAGATTTTTTGAATAAATGAATTTTTAATTTATTTATTTTCTACTTTAAAAAAGTAACTTTTTGATGCATTTTTATTTATTTTAAACATGTATGAGTAATGTTTTGAGTTTTTGTACAGAATATTCGATTTTCAGGGATAATTGATCATTTTCAACAAAGAGCATACTTTTTCACTTTTTCGGACTCTTCCAAAATTTATGAAAAAGCGAACATTGGAATCCTCTTTAAGCTCTTTTCAGGCTTGTAAAATATGAAAAGATTGCCAAGTTTTTCCCTTTTAAACTCGTTAAACAGAATTGAAAAGGTGGTCCACTTATAGCTCTTTTTTGACCGTATAAACATGAAAAGATCGCTAGATTTTTGTCATTTCAAGTTCGATATTGGTTTTAAAACGACGTGCCTTTGATCTCTTTTTTACTTTTTCAGATCGGAGCCACTAATTATGAAAAGTACTCCTTGATCATAATGGTCAAGCGGTTCTCTCAAGTATTATTTTATACTTTTTCGGGCTTGGGAGACACACATTTTTTAAAAGGAAATCCATGGAGTTTTCTTAAGTTTTTCTTCTGACTCCCTAAAATTGAAAAACACCGAGTTTTTCCTATACTGGACTCGTTAAAATTTAACAGTAAAGGACTTGTTTAATTTTAAATAGGAACAAACCACTCCTTCTTAGGGTTCGAATTTTAAACCAAGTTGGACTCATCCGAAGGATGAGCTTATAACCAAGCAAATGTTATCCTCCTCAAGCTTGTCAAAAATAAAGAGGTACTTTCCAAAAATGGTGGGGGAAAAGAGAGAAAAATGAACCTGTTTGTTATACTTTGTGTTTTAGAAAAGCAGTTAACCACTCTTGAACACGACACTTTTTGTTCACCTGGGTTGGGAAATCCTTTTCCTAACAGTTAATCAAACCATATTGAAAGTCTTCAGTCAGTTTCTAGGTATTAGCTTTGGGTCAATTGCCGCCAAACCATCTGCAGTGTCGTTATGTGTTTAAGAGGTCAGTTCAAATAAACCATTCATTTGCAAAATGTCTGTCATCCATTTTGACCATCCCTGAGTTAGTCCTTGTCAAATATATTTCTTCAAAACTTGATCTATGATTTCGTGTTGTGGGCTTGCCTACGACAGATCGCTTTCTATTGACTTCAGCTCATTATCTAGAAAGATGATCTAGAAATCGTCAGTACCTTGGAATCTGCATGCCCTAATGGCAGGTTTCTCGCCCTCGACGATAGGTTGCATCATTGACCTTCGATCAAAGGATTCTATGACATGTTTGACATTAGCTCATTTATTCACATTTCATGGATTGTACTGAGTACTTTGAGAGCCATTGACATTACTGGTGGTTTCTCTCACACTTGTTAACAATTCATGTCATTGACTGGTAATCAAGTGGTTTCTACCATGTTCGACTTCGACACATTCATTCACATGGATAGAATCGTACTAGTTTGGGAAGCATAAATAAAGACCCTGGATTTAGTTTCCACCATCCAAACTGCAAGGAATTTTGTTATTCATTATACAGTGGACTATTCATAAACAAATGGCTGCACCCATACTGTGTCTACATATGTCTATACTCGTGATGTATTACAAAATCAAGTCTTGGATCAGAACAATTTAGTTAGCTTTCTAGTCAGTTTTGATCTGAGCATGGGAATGCCTACCTCAGCGATAGATATGTTCACATATATATATTTTGAATTGAATGTTTTTACAAGTTCTGAGTGGGGTGTCCACAGGATGATCCTTGAAATGATAAAGTACTTTACTCTTCTTAGATGACAAATTCTATCCTCATCTATTATAGACTTCGCACTTTAGGGGGAAATTTGTTGCACAAAAATTGTCACCTTGACATTCTGCAATCTATGTGAGTCCATTACCACTCATACTTTCCTCCTTTGCAAGTCTTAAGCCTCAATTCTTCATATCAAGCCTTGAAAATAAGAGAAAGCCCTCAAAAGTCTCTAAAACTCTGGTTCTGCACTTTCTTTTAGCATTGCCTGCGGTCCCGCACTTATTGGTCATGTTCCCTGCACACCTGACCGCTCTGTCTCTGTGTTATGGGTGTGGACCCCTATAAAAGTTAAAAAGGCACAAGTATATTCTTAAAATCTCACTTTGAGTTATTTCTAGAAGCTTCTGGAAGGAATCTTGAGGTGGCAAGTTCGCTCCTTTAAGGTTCATGCATCCCATACCTTAAGGAGCTAACCCCTTGATGTGAGGAGCTTATCCCTTTGGAGGAGGACTCTATCCCTTGATAGGTAGACCTGTAACCTCCTTCCTTTTCACTATAAAATGAAGCATTGGATTGGTTACTGAGGAGGTTGAAAGCTGAATATTTTTGAGGTGAAATGCTGCTGGAACTTAGTCTTCCTAATTGAGCTTTTGTGAGGAAAGATTACATACCTCTTTGATCTCATTTGGAAGAGTGTGAGGCTTGTCAAAGTAAAGGAGATTCCCTATTTCAGACCCTGGGGAAGAGCTTGTACAACATCAAGGCACCAAGGTTGTAAGGTTCTTACTATTCAAAGTTAATACAAATAAGTTTATTTTTTCCAATAAGCTGTGTTTATGGTTTATTTTATGGATTCCTGATCACCATAATGAACATGATTTATTATATTAGCTATGCAGGTGTTATTTGATGTGTGCTTGTTTGTGATTGCAGGTTCTCAAAAGGAAACTCTTTCAAATGGTTGAAGGATGGCTGCTACAAACTAGCATTGGACTTAAGGTAGGGTCTAAACACCTCTATGGTTTTTATTAATGAATCACAATATGTTTAGAGAAAGGTAGATTTGCTTGTCCTGCTTGTTGCTAGATATATTTTGATACTAGGGAGATTGGCCTTGTCCGCAAGATCGATTTATCCGGTCAACACACTTGGACCCCCAACATTGTTTCCTTTCATTTTCCTTAATTCCAACACAACTTTCTATTTTTGGCATTTTTTTCAGGTCCTAAATTTCTAGATCCATTTTTAGGTCCTAAAAGATGTTTTCTTGGAAATAGAAAAGACTAGCAAGTGGAAGAAACTAATTTTACAATTTTGTTTTTCCTTTCTCATGGAGATCTTTGAAATGAGGATTATGATAGCCAAACAGAGATTGTATCCCAAAGTTATGACCAAGGGAAGTTGGCGATCCAACTTATCCCCATGGGGCCTAAAACCATTGACACTTCATCTCCTAGGGTTAGGGTTTCACACTTCTTCTTTATGATAAAAAGTCCTCGAAGCCTCATGGTAACATAGTTCATAAGACATGTAGCCATCACATTCCTTCTCAAAGATAAGCTACCATTGTCTGAGCTAGTCTATTCCATTTCTGCATGTAAATAATCTTCAGTGCTTGTTATCAATTAATTAATTTTTTGTTCTTTCATTGTATCTTTGTGTTATGTTTAAATCTATATTTCATTTAATTCCTTAATAAATCTGGTTAAGTGGTATCCATTAGGGGAATTTTGAGGTCCAAAATGGGCCTCCTAAGAAAAATGTACAACCAAAATAAACTTTAAAAGAACCAATAGGATTCAAGATGATGGTGTCAACCATGGGGGATGATTCACCATTTTTGGGGTAAAAAGGTTGCAAGATTAATAAATAATAAAACAATAAAACTATTTTTTCGAATTGTATTTTCAACTTATCTCCTTAAGGTTTTACTCAATTTTCAAGAGGAAGTACTTGTTGGATGCAAAATTTAATTCCTCATCCAAGGAGTAAACATATTGCGTACTTTCGATGGACCCTGATAAACGAAAAATGAGAAATACATGAAAAAACATGTTTGCAATCAAGTTTTTCATGTATTTCTCATTTTTTGTGTAGCAGAGTCCATCAAAAGTATGCAACATGGGTACTACTTGGGTGAGGAATCAAATTTTGCAGCCAATGAGTATTCCCACTCATAATTTTAATAACCCCATAGGGAGATAAGTTGAAAATACGAGTTGAAAATTAGTTTTTTCCCTTTTCCCTCTAAAATTTGATGATGTAATCCAATTTTATTTTATTATTTCCACTGTTATTTTATAATTTCCTTAGGAGGCCTATTTTAGACCTCAAAATACCCCTAAAAATAGTGCTCTATTCTTTCTCTCTCTTTTTATGCATGCCCCCAATGAGGTTGGGGTATAAGGAGTTGGGACTTGAATTGGTTGAGACCTTGAAAGATCATTCCTGTCAACTTTGATGACCTCCCATGATCATAGAAAAATAATACGAGGGAGAAAAAGATCATATAAAATTGTTGCTTGAAGAAACCATCGAGTGACAAAGGAATGAGATGATGGATAACTTTGCCCACATCCTTTGGCATATGCCAACGGATGATGCATCTTCATCCAGCAATCACTTCAAATATGCCTCCCTATTGAAGGTACAATTTAACTTCGATATTCCCACATTCGAAGGTCAAATAGATGCATATGTTGTGGATAAATAGTTAAGTCTATTGGAACATTATTTTTTGTTCCATAATCTATTTGATAGGAAACATATTACTTTTTCACTGCTTAAGGCTGACCCCCATGTCAAGGACTGGTGGGAAACTTATAGCCGCACCCTCTTGGAACTCTTTCAAATATGCTTGTCAAGGAATAGTCTTACCCTATGGGGAGCTATGAAGATAAGTACATAACATGATTGGTCCTCTTGAAGTTTGTGGTGTTTTATTAGGCCAGGCATATTTGTGGAAGAATCATGAGTTTATAAGTCCATGCCTCACACTATTATTATTACTATTGGTAGGAATATATACAAGATACCAGAGGTAGCCCTACCTACTGCCATCTCTTCGATCTTCATTAAGAAATGCAGTAAGATCATCTCCTATACCGAGATTGTTTTCTTTATTTTTAATTCATTCTCAAAGTAAGAGGAATATTTTGGCCACATCCATGGCCCTTGGAAAGGTTCCCTCCGCGTAGTAGAAGAAAGTTGATAAGACCATGAAAGAATACAGGAACATCTTCTCCTCACCCACATGAGTACTCTTGCATTGTTAGGTCAAGCACTTAATCAATCTGACTTTGGAAGATCCTATACCCAATGGGCCAATATATTTCCTCTCTCTTCTGGAAAATGAGGAAATCAAGTCATAGATCTATGAGCTACTACAAAAAGGCCACACTTGACCAAGCTCCTCACCTTATCGGAGCATAATTGTACTTTTACAGAAGATGGATGGGACCTGAAGACTCTGCATTGATTGTACTGAATAAAATAACATTTAGGAATAGGTACTTGATCCCACATATTGATGACCTCCTTGACCACCTCAAGGGGGACAAGTAATTCAACAAGATTGATTTGAATTGTGGATGTCACCAAGTTCCAATAGAGCCCACAAATGTATGGAAGAACGCTTTCAAATCAAAGGAGGGCATTTTTTAGTGGTTGGTTATGCCCTTCGGGTTGACAAATGCCTCTACAAATTTTATGAGGTTGATGGATGACATCTTGTTTCCTTTCACCAACTTTTTCCTATTTGTGTACTTTGATGGCATCCTCGTGATCAACAAGAGTTGCATAGAGCACTTGCAACATATTGAAAAGGTTTGTTAGGTCCCTATACTTCTAGTGTAGCCCCTTATTGTTATTTTTAGTGTAGCCCTTATTGTTATTTTCATGCCCATGTAACCCCCATATTGTTATTATTGTGCCCCATAGAAGCCCATTATTGTGATTGTTGTGCCCTTAAATTATTATTGTTATGTAGGCTGTAATTATATTGTGACCCCTTAGACTCTTATATATATAAAGGAGGGATTTTCATTTGAATCATTAAATAATTATTCATTTATGTTATGTAAACGAGGTTTCTCCCTCGAAGAGGATAATTTTGAAGTTGTTTATCTATCTCTTTTTTAATTTAGTGACATAACAAGGTTCTTCAAACCTTGCAGTAACACAATCTATGTTCCAACTTGGAGACGTGCTCGTTTGGCATGGACTAGGTCCAATATTAGGGCTACATAATCAATGAGAAAAGTGTGCATGTGGATCCAGATAAAATCAAAGTCATTCGAGATTGGCTAGCCCTAATGACTATGTGACGCAACGTGGAAGCACACTCAAGAAAACCCCGAAAATCACCCCACAGATCCCCTTTAAACTATAACCCGACTATTTTCCTTTTTATCGAAATACACTAAAAAACAAGCCGAAACTATGAAATTTTACCTTTTGATATTGGCACACTTATCATACACCAGAATTCAATGCATTAATCCTCGGTGACCATTGATCTGGATCTGTGATATCCGACGGTCGTCAGAGATTTTGAGTGGAACAATAGATTGGGGTTTAACTTCCCGATATATGGTTTTCTCCCCCTCCTCTTTGCTATGTGTCAATGTTTCAATGGGATCAGATGCTAGACCTTCAAAACCACTTACAACTTTTAACGCGCCAGATAAGCATTCACTGTAGCAAGACCGCTTGATGATCCAGCGGTCGTGATTGATCGCGATCCAATGGTTGCAATTTAATCGCCTGTTTGCAAGTCGCAATGTCCAATTTCCAGGCTCCTTATGCTTCAAAGCATCGATCTGATATTGGTCTTACAGACCCGATATGGTATAGATCCTCGCCTATAAATGTTTCAAGTCCAGATTCCAAATCCAACTATGTTTTGCGCTCATTTCTAGTGTAAACTGGGTTTTACTATTGTGGGGTCGAAACTACATAATAAACTCCACCAACTTGATAAAGGTGATCCAACGGTCAAGATTTAAGTGGATCAAACAATAAGATTTATATCAAAGGCCTCCTATAAAACCCGTGATTTTGACATGAAACACATAATAACAAAGGAAATAACACTTTGTCGAATACAAAGGATCTGACAGCGTACAAGGGTTTCCTTAGACTGATAATCAATCATACACTCAATATTATTCATTCATAATAAAATACGTACAGAGTCTCGGCCTTGGGCCTGATTACAAAAATGAAAGACCTCTGTCTCAAAACCCAATCCACACACTATTCCTGCTCTCTCTCTACTCAATCCTCTCCTCAATCCTCTGTCTTTTCATTGCATTTTTCCTTCCTTTTATCAATCAGATATCACTCTACTATGTAACAAATCAATCAATATTTTTAATAAATCTAATAGCAAATCTTCTAATTCTTAGCTCTATCTCACACATATGATAACAACTCATCTTTGAGCCTAAAATAAGACAATTTATAACTTATTACAATAATGAAATACAACTCTTTTCTTGAGAGATCAAACCCTTTTAGTAAAACTGCCTTTTGACCAATCAGGTCAATGAAATCCAACTTGTTTAGCCACAACATGTGAACAAACTTTCACATTGCTGGCTAAGTTTGGATGCTCCTGCATCAGACTCCCGGGGAAGAAAAAAATCGTCCTTCAAACTTTCAGGACTTACACCATACTTCTTTAATTCTTCTGTTGTCAACCAGCTAGCATCCTCCACTGGTTGTCCTTTCCATTTGACTAGATATTGGAAATAAATATGTCCTCTGGTTCTTTTGGATACTCTTTTCTCCAAAACTGCTTCCACTTCCTTCTTAGCTGTCTTTGGCATTTTTCTTCCCAGTTCACAATTTGAACTTCATCTCCTACAGTTTCCTCCTGTATCTCTGTCTCTGCCTCTTTTTATGGATACAATTCTGCAACATTAAAAATGGTTGATATTCCAACCCCTTCTGGCAACTCAATTTCATATGCATTAGCTAAAAACTTTCTTACAATTCTACAAGGTCCTATATTTTTCATTTTCAGTTTATTGTAAGTTTTAGTAGGAAATCTTTCTTTTCTCAAATAAACCATCACTAAATCTCCCACTTGGAATTATTTCTCTTTTCTTTTCATATCTACCCTTTGTTTGTATTTGCTGATGCTTTCTTGCAATCTGCCTTTGACTTCTTCCTGTGGTCTCTGCATCTGTTCTGCAAACTCTTCAACTTTTGCACTTCTGGTCTTCTGTTTCCCCAAATTCCAAAGCTCATACACACCTCTTGGATTCATTCCGAAAACAATCTAAAATAGACTCATTCCAGTACTTTGGTTTGGAGTATCAATATAAGCAAACTCAGCTTGAGCTAGTGCTAAATCCCATTATTTAGGATTTTGATACACTGGATTTCTCAATATATTTCCCAAGCTCCTGTTTACTACCTCGGTGTGTCCATTTGTTTGAGGATGGTATGTTGAACTAAAACTAAGGTTAGCTCCTAGTTTCTTCCAAAGAGTTTTCCAGAAATGTCCTACAAAATTTGTATCTCTATCAGACACAATACTTATAAGTAATCCATGTAATCTTACAATTTCTAAAAAAAATAGATTAGCTATATGTGTTGCATCACTAGTCTTCTTACAAGCAATGAAATGTGCCATCTTGGAAAATCTATCTACTACAACATAAATGGAATTATTCCCTCTCTGGGTTTTTGGTAATCCCAAAACAAAATCCATGCTAACTACATCCCACGGTCGGTCTGGTATTGGCAATGACTAATAAAATCCTGCATTCTGACTCCTTCCTTTTGCATGCTGACATATCCTGCATTTCTCAAGAAACTTCTTAACATCAGTCTGCATTTTTGGCCAATAATAAAAAGCATTCACCTGAGCAAAGGTTTTATCTTGTCCAATGTGACTAGATAATCCTCCACTATGTTTCTTCTTTATTATGTTTTCCCTCATGGAACATTTGGCAATACACAACTTGTTTCTCTTAAACAATAGGCCTCCTTGAATGATATATTCTAACCACTACCTTCTATTATGACTCATTGGATTATGAACTTTTGTATAGATATCTTTGAAATTTGCCTCATCCTTGTACATTTCAATCATTTCCGCAAATCCTACAACACCCACCTTGAATTCTTGCACAATAAAAATTACTATGCTAAATGCATCGACTAATTTATTTGACTTACCACTCTTGTGCTTTATTACAAAAGTAAAGCTTTGCAGAAATTCTACCCACTTGGCATGTTTTTGATTTAGCTTTGGCTGGTTATTGATGAATTGTAAGGCATGATTGTCTAAATACAATATGAATTATTTTGGCAGCGAATAATGTCTCCATTTTTTCAAGGCCTGCACAATAACATAAAACTCTTTATCATAAGAAGAATATTTCTTCTTTGCATCATTCAATTTCTTACTGAAGTATGCTATCAGTCTTGCTCCTGACTCAAAACTGCACCAACTGCGACTCCACTAGCATCTGTTTCTACTTGAAAAAATTTCTCAAAATTAGGCAAAGATAAAATTGGTTCCTCTGTGATTTTCTTCTTCAAAAAATTAAAATTTCTGTCTGCTGCTTCTGTCCACTTGAATGGTTGATTGATATCCTTAATTGTTTCAAGAATTGGTGCAAAATCTGAGTAAATCCTTTGATAAACTTTCTGTAAAAACTTGCAAGACCATGGAAGCTTCTTACCTCAAATATATTTATGGGAGTAGGCCAGTTCCAAATTGCTTGGACTTTTTCTAGATCCATCTTCAAGACTTCTTTAGAAACTACAAATCCCATGTAAACCAGTTCTTCCTTCATGAAACTACATTTCTTCAGATTTATCAGTAGTTTCTCTTTCTACAGAGTTCTTAGGACCAACTTAAGATGCTCTAAATGTTCCTCTTTACTTTTACTAAAAACTAGAATATAATCAAGATAAATAATAACAAATTTTCCTGCATACTCCCTCAAGACTTCATTCATTAATCTCATGAACGTGCTAGGTGTATTAGTGAGTCCAAAAGGCATCACAAACCACTCATACAACCCATTATTTTTTTTAAATGCAATCTTCCATTCATCGCCTTCTCAAATTCTTATTGGTGATATCCAATCTTCAAATCTATTTTAGTAAAGTATTTTGATCCACTCAAATAGTCCATTAAATCATCCATGCGTGGCAAAGGAAATATGTACCTGATTGTGATCTTGTTGATAGCTCTGGAATATGTGAACATGTGCCATTCTTCTCCTTTCTTTGGACTGAGTACTATTCGTACAACACATGGACTAAGACTTTCTCTAATTAGCCCCTTATCCATCAACTCCTGCACTTGTCTTCCAACTTCTGCATTCTCTTGAGGAGTTAATCTGTATGCTGCTTTATTTGGCAAACTTGCTCCTAATATTAGGTCAATATGATGACTAATGCTCCTGATCGGTGGCAATGTATTTGACAACTCATCCACAATAATATCAGCAAAAACATCTAGCAACATTTTAACTTCTTCAGGCAAATCATCCAAGTTTGTGGAAGTCAAAACTACCTTTGGTCTTCCCACAATAGAAAAATGAAACTCCTCATCCTTCACTACTTCCTGTAGTAGCTCCTTCCTGCTTATCAGCATAATACTACTTTCAGGTGTTCCTTTGTTAGCATCGTCCTTCAATGGTAGCAATGTATGTTTAGTTCCATCCTTCTCCAGAGTATAAGTGTTTCTCCTTCCATCATGAATAGCTTTTTGATCAAATTGCCATGGTCTTCCCAACAATACATGGCATACATCCATAAGCATTACATCACATAATATCACATCTTTATACATACCAATTTGTATCTCCACCTTGCATTGTTTAGTCACAATAAACTGATGTCCCTTATGTAACCATGATACCTTGTAAGGAGTAGGGTGCATGGTATTTGATAGTCCAAGCTTGTCTACCATCTCTGTAGAAACAATATTGTCAGTGCTTCCACTGTCAATTATTACTTTGCAACACTTATCTTTTGATTTCAGGTAGTTCTAAACAAATTCTTTGTCTGTGTTGGTTCTCCAATCTCCTTCTATACCCTAAGCAAAGTCCTTCTAAATAACAGTGATTCACCTTCTTCAGGTGGTTCTTCCTTTTCCATAAGTCAAGGTGGTTTTGGCTATACCTCAGCCACATTCACATTCCTCTGACTTTCTGGTTTATTATGAGGATAGTCCCATGACATATGTACCCATTCTCCACATGTATAACACTAAACATCTCTTCCTCGCCCTCTTCCTCTGGGCACAAATATTCCTCTATTAGATTCTCCCCTCTATTGTGGTCTACTATTTGAGCTTCCTGCTTCATGTTGATGTTGTTGTCCCCTTGGTCTAGTAGTTCCTTTACCTCTTACTGACTTCTTCCTCTATTCCTTTGACTCTGTTTCCTCAATATCTTCTCTTCTGGCTTCAAACTTGCTTGATATGCATCCTCAATAGTCTTCATATTTAACAAGCTAATTTCATCTTGTATATCATACCTTAAACCATTGATATATCTAGCTACCTTTTCCATATCATCCTCTACATGTCCTGCCCTAATACTCAATCTATAAAATTCTTCTGTATATTCTTTAACAGACATTCCTTTTTGCCTAAAATTTTGCAATTGTTTAAAAACATTTAACTGATAATCTTTAGGCAAAAGCTTGGCTCTCATTTTACTTACCATTTTGTCCCATTGCTTGATCTTGGACTTTCCTTTCCTCGTTCTTGATGTCTGTGGCTCATCCCACCAGATAGCTGCATGACCCCTCAATTTGGTAACCACAAACTTCACCATCTTCTTGTCATCAACCTCTTCATAGTCAAAGTAATTGTCTAAGGATCTGATCCAATCCATTAGCTCTTTTGCATTCAGACTCCCTTCATACATAGGGATTTCCACCTTAGGTTTTCCTCCTACTTTCACCAACATCTTAATGACTTTAGTAGTTTCATTGTTTTCATCTACTTCCTCCTCAGGAGATTCTTCTGAATAACTATCATCTTCTTCATCAGGCGCTCTCCTCTGGGCAGTCTCAATTGTCTCCATTCTCATGTGCAGACTCTGGACCTCTTCCAGTAGAACTACATTTGCTTTAGGTCTTCCTCAACAAATGCCAGCTCCTCTCCTTGGTGGCATTTTCACTGAAAACAACCCTTTCTTCTGCTCTGATATCACAAATTAACGCAGCACAGAAGCAGACTCAAGAAAACCCCCAAAATCACCCTGCGGATCCCCTTTAAACTATAACCCGATTGTTTTCCTTTTTAACGAAATACACTAAAAAACAAGCTGAAACAATCAAATTTTACCTTTTGATATTGGTGTGCTTATCGTACACCGAAAGTCAATGCATCAATCCTCAGTGACCGTTTATTTGGATCTGTGAGATCCGATGGTCATTAGAGATTTCAGGTGGAACAATAGACCGGGGTTTAACCGCCTGATATACGGTTTTCTCCCCATCCTCCTTTGCTATGTGTAAATGTTTCAATGGGATCAGATGCCAAACCTTCAAAACCACTTACAACTTTTATCGCGCCAGATAAGCATTCACTGTAGCAAGACCACTTGGTGATCCAACGGTCGCGGATGATTGCGATTCAACAGTTGCAATTTAATCGCCTGATCGCAAGTCGTAATTTCCAATTTCCAGGCTCCTTATGCTTCAAAGCATCGATCTGATATCGGTCTTATGGACCCGATATGGTATAGATCCTCGCCTATAAATGTTTCAAGTCCACATTCCAAATCCGACTATGTTTTGTACTAATTTCTAGTGTAAACTAGGTTTTACAGTTGTGGGGCCAAAACTACATAATGAACTCTGCTGACCTAATAAAGGTGATCCGATGGCCAGGATTTAAGCGGATCAAATATGATATTTATAGAAAAGGCCTCAGACTTCTATAAAACCCATCATTTTGACATGAAACACAAAATAGCAAAGGAAATAACACTCTGTCGAATACAAAGGATCTGACAGCATACAAGGGTTTCCTCAAACTAATAATCAATCATACACACAATATTACTCATTCATAATAAAATACTTACAGAGTCTCGGCCTTGTGCTTGATTACAAAAAAGAAAGACCTTTTTCTCAAAACCCAATCCACACATTATTCTTGCTCTCGCTCCACTCAATTCCCTCCTCAATCCTCTGTCTTTTCATTACATTTTTCCTTCCTTTTATCAATCGGATATCACTCTAACTATGTCTAACAAATTAATCCCTATTTTTAATAAATCTAACAACAAATATTCTAATTCCTAGCTCTATCTCACACCTATGTTAACAACTCATCTTTGAGCCTAAAATAAGACAATTTCTAACTTATTACAATAATGAAATACAACTCATTTCTTGAGAGATCAAACCCTCTCAGTAAAACTGCCTTTTGACCAATCAGATCATTGAAATCCAACTTGTTTAGCCACAAATGTGAACAAACTTTCACATTGCTGGCCAAATCCAGATGCTCCTGCATCACTAAGAAAGAGCTTTGCAACTTCTTGGGCCTTACTAATTTCTACTGGAGATTCGTGTTGGGATTTTGTCATATTACTTGGCCCTTGAGTCAATTTACCAAGGGAAAAGAAAAATCGATGTTTTTTTGGTCTGAGGGACAACATAAGGAATTCATTGAACTAAAGCACCGTATTTGCTTTACATTGATACTCACCTTTCCAGACCTACAAAAATCATTTGAGATTGAGACATATGCTTTAGTTTATGCTATTGAAGCAATCCTCACTCGGAATGCGCACTCCATGGCCTATCATAGTGTGACACTCTCTGATACTATTCCTAGGTACCTCACCTATGATAAGGAGATGTAATCTATCGTGTAATCTTGACGACAATGGAAGCATTACATTCTAGGGAAGGAGAAGATCATCCACACATATAACCAACCTCTTCAATTCATCAAGACATAGGGGAAGTTACAAAATGATCACCATTATAAATGATCCACATACCTACAACAGTTCCATATGAACTTAAATTATAAAAAGGGAAGTACCATTCATGTCCCATAATGCCTCAATCGACGCTCAATTTTGGCACTAAGTACAATTATCAACTCTTGTGGGCACGAGACCTCTAGATGGCCACAACTATATGCAAGTGACTTGGAGTTTTCTTCCATCTACAAGATGTTGATGGATGGAAGGCCAATTCTAGACTTCCACCTTTAGGATGGACTATTGTGATATCTAGGACGCCATTATGTTCCTTCAAGTGAGCATGCAAAGTTGATTTGGGAGGTGCATTACAACAGGGTCACAGGACACTATGGTGTCAAGAAGATAGTGGAAGTATTGCATCAAGCCATAAATTAGTTGTGTCCACACCTTAAAAATCACCAATGCAAAGAAATTTGAAATTATGTCATAAATTCTTCCAAACTGCTACTTGGAATATGAAATTGAGAAAAATAAAATTCAAACAAAGCTCGTGCCCAAGACTTCCTGACCTTGCAATTCAGGGACTTAACCACTAGCTCCTAGAATCAATGAAAATATTAATAATGGGAAATGGCATAAAGATCTAGCAAAGCCCACCTGCATAATCACAAATCCACTATGGAAAAAAATAGAATGGCGCTCTCAAATTCATAGATGTAGATTATTTACAACCTCAATCTGGACCAATGAAGGAAAAATTTTGATTATGTAAATATAAATTCTTTACATCCTCTATTTGGATTATGTCAATGCAGATTCAATACATCCTCAGCCTGGAATAATGAAGGAACATTTTAGATTCTGTAAATTCTTTACATCCTTTGTTTGGATTTTTGTAGATGTAGTTTCCTTTCATCCCCATCCTGGAACAATGAAAGAAAAAATTCATTGCAAAGTTTTCTTACTCCTGCTAGATTTGGTTGATCACTTAAAGATACAGTCTATGGTAATTGTTTTCTTTTCCTTTTAATGGAAGTATCGTTGAATATGGCACCGTCGTCGAGAAAATCATCATCCAAAATAGTGTATATTTTGTTAGGAGCATTTAGGGAACAACTCTGATTGCGATAGTGTATTTGGTATTGTTCTGTTGATTTATCAGACATCAAAAGGGCCATGCTCGAACAAGTGATTATATTTTCCTTCCCGCATTCTCATGAGTTCTTTAACTTGGTCACTTTTAATTGTTATGGAAAAATTGTTGTCACATTGCTCTGTGTAGATGAAAATGTAACAACAAGGGGAAATTTTGATAAATTTATTTTCAACTACGAGTTTAGGATAGACTCCATTGGACACTTTGACAGAAGAAACAAGCTTGGAAAATAGAATTTGGTGAAGTCTATAAGGTATAATTTTGAACCACTATTTGATGGGTTTGTCCAAATATATGCCTATTTGCACACCGATTATAATAAGTTTGGTGAGGAGGGTAGACTTCCTCATGGAAGGGATGTTGTTTTCAAGAAACTGAATGGAAGGCATGAGACTACTCAAAGTGGGGATGAGTTCCTAACCAAAGTGAACCTCCTGACCATCCTTCATCATCGTAATCTTGTTCGTCTACTCAGATGTTGCACACGTGGGAACAAATGATTGTTGGTTTATGAATTTATGTCAAATAAAGACCTTCAGAAGAATTTTTTATTGAAAAGGTAGAGAGAAGGGAAACACAAATTAATAGAAATAATATAAGCTGCTACTCTTGTATTGTTCACACAAAACTTAATTTGAATTGATTACAATGAACTCGGTGAAGGGTATTTAAAATTTTTCGACTAGTGATTCACCCAAAAGAACTTAACATGAACATGTACACTAAATTTGGATTTCTCCAAATATGGACTGAACTCGAACTCACTCGATTTGACTCAGTTAACTGACTCTCCAAATTTAGCCAACTCTTGCATGTGGGAGTAATTACAATTTCTAACACTCCCCGTTAATGACAACCATATGATTCCACATAACTCAAATACGACTCGACATGACTCAATTATTCCTGATAGGCTTACAATAGAAATGGACTCAATCATCACTCAAACATGCGTGTTGGTCTATGTATCAGCTAGGCGTACAATGACTCAAAACTTTCACAATTTTGCATTTTTTTTCTCTTCTTCAAAATTCTATATCCTCAAAATTGCTTCATTCTTAGTTGCACTTTTTGCTTGTAGGCTCCATATTTCTTTACTTTTTTTTGTTGCAATTTTTCTTTGATTTTTCTTGAATTTTATCTAAGTCGATATTCTACAGCTTCCTCTTTTAAGGATTCTTTCACTTGTGAATGACTTCTAGAACTCTTCATCTTCAAACTGTCTTATATGCACTACTTCTTGCACTTCATATTCATGTCTTTATTTTTGCTATATTTCTTGATAGCGAAATCTTATCTCTTCTTGAATCCATTGCTGAAAAATGCTTTTAATTATTTCTTCTTCTTCTTCAGAAACATCGATGTCCTTCTCTCCAGTTTCATCATGAGGCACTACTATGTTTTTCCTATAATCCGCATACTCAAGATCAATGTTATAAATATATTCTTTATGCTTTGAATTGAGAGCTTCCTTCTCTCCCTTATCTTCCACCCCTTTACAAACATCTGCAACTGCAAACAGGTTGTATTTTTCTTTCCTTCTAGACACAAGTGTGTTTCTCTCACCAAATAACAAAATATCAAAGCATTCTTTCTATTGCATCATGCGAAACAACTCATCACCAGTTAAATTATCTTCATCAAATTTAACATCAACAATTCCAATTGTTGTATCCACCAAACCACTTTTTGTTCTATTGATAGCTTTATCTACACCAAAAAAATTATTTTCTTGTTCACACACTGCTTCATGAGCATTTCCAACTATTTCATAACTTGCTGTTATAGTGGCAACTTCAACATTCAATTCTTCATAAAACATGGTGCTTACCATATTGACACAATCAGTTCTTGTTTCAAAAAATAAACCACAAATACCACCAACATAATGTTCATCCACCCGATGGTGGGATATTTGAGCATGCATGTGCTCAATGAAAAATTCAACTTCACCAAATTCATCAGTTGTGGTTGGATTCATCAATGCACATCTCACTTTGTAGTCATCATCCACATGTGTTTCATCATAGTGGGATTCACCATCATTGGCACCATCCATGTTACAATGGAGTCCTTGATCATTTATATGTTCTTGTTGTGTTTCACACAAAGGCTTCAACTTCTCTCTCTGTAATTTTTGCTGCATCTTCTTCATCTTTCACTTGTTCGGCTACACAGTGGGATCCATCAATGTATCCACTCTCTTCTACTATGACATAACCTATTGTTGCAAGTCACTTCCCCTTGCACAAAATTATTTATCCAGGATCTTCCATCATTCCTTGGAAGTTGTAGCTTTTTCTACCTTGCACAAAAACTTCTCATCGAATGCTTATTTTATAAGTTTCAATGATAAAGCATCGCATACTTCATCATATGGGTTATTATACTAGTAATCAATTAAATCTTTAGCTCAAAGAAAAGTTAACATTTGGAAACCCAATGATCAAAATATTTACCAGTAAACATAGGAGGTGGCAGCAGATCAGAGCTACACCAATCAACCTCGTTTTTTTCTTTTTCTTCTGCTAAACTTCTCATTTCCTTGGTTGCGGGTTGAACCTCTCTAAATAGGGAAACCATATATGACTCTTCTTTTCAATCCATTTTATTAATCTTCTCCAATCACGTTTTGCAACCTATGATTGTTGTCTTTCTTCTGTAGTATAGTTTCTTTCTTGATTGCATGAGGTTGTCTTCCATATCGCCCTTGAAAAAAATATGATTTTTAATACACACTATGTAAAGCACAATATTCACCCAAAACACACTTTCATGCTTGAAAAACCAAAAAAAAATTGTAAATGAATGGACCTTCACAAACCCCTTTCCACTTTTTGAAACCTTTTCAAATAAGACCTTTGAAGCTTTGTAAATAAAACTTTACAATATTTTTAATAATTCCAGCCTTCTTAAAAAAGAACCTTTTTAATGACCAACAAAGTTTCTTAAACAAAAAACCTCTCTATACAACTCTTTAACAAATCCCTTTCGAAACTATAGGACAAGCAACTCTAAAAAGAAAACCTTTATAACCTAACTACTTTTTTTTTGTAAGCTACGGTGTGTTCTTTTCTATTATATACAGCAACAAAAATATACAATCGATGGTGACCTCAACCCGCCCCGAAGGGAAACTGGGTCTGTTGGTCACCTAGAGTCTGAGGTTATCAACTTGTCAACTTAGCTAGTGCGTCAATATGTTTAAAACCATGACAACACTCTACTCACTTACTATATCTATATACCTATCAGCTATTACAGATCAAAAGACATGTTTACAAAAGTTGATTCTCTTATGCCTAGAAGAGAATTCAAAAGAGAACAGAGCTAAACAGTTAATCTACCATGAAAACTTGCTTGATTTCCTCCTCATGTTGCACGGTGGTTATCTTCTTCAGCATGCCGCGGATTTCCTCCATTCTGTTGTCCTGTTTCCGGATCATGAACTGCAGATTGTTCATCTCCCTTTTCAAATTCAATGGGCCTTGAACCATCTCCATCATCTCTTCGATGACCTGCTCCATGGCTTTAGCTAACAGGTGTTTCACCACCCAGTACATGTGCAGTGCTCGTTTATACAGCGAGAGGTGCCCTCTTGTATTCCCAGGGTCCGAAAGGAGCGTACTCCATTCTTCCATTTTTGGATCAGAAACCTCCTCCAGGACTTTATCCTCTAGAGCATCGATAATCTTTCTGATCTCCTCGTTGGTTTCTGTGCTGTAAGCTCTCTCTGCTTCCTGAGCGATCTGTTCAATGGACCTGCATCCTCTTTTGTGCTGGTTAGACACCGGAGTCTCAGTTTCGTAGCGTTCCACCTGTCTCGATCTCCCTTGCCCCCTGTGCCTTCTTCCCTTTCCTCTTCTGGATGGTCTACCCCTATTGCTCCCCCTGCTACTCTGCCCCACCTCGAAATTCACCTTCTCCATGCGTTCTTCCTTCCCGGTCTCGATTTCCCCTTCCCTGCAGTTTCCTTCTTCTTCCTCCGTTTGCTCCTGCTCCCTCCGTATGTTCCTCTCCTCTCCCTCCCTATACAGCCTTTCCTTCCTACCTCCCTCCACCATACCTGCTTGCCTTCTTCTGAGACGATACCTAAGGTCTCTCTGCCAAACTGCTTCACTTTGCGCCACCTTTCCTGTCTTCTCCTTGTCTGTCTCGCTGCCTTCTCCTATTCTTATAAAAATGTCGCCACCTACCCTTTGCTTGACTAATTGATCGCCGTCGTTCTTTTCCCCTGTCATTTCCATGATTCTCTCAGTTCCTTGTCTTGGTTTTCGATCTCCTTTGCATGCCGTCGCCACCGTTTTTAACATGATTACCCTGAGGTGAGGCGTATGCTGGCATGTATTGCGCCCCATCATGACCTTGTGCAGGTCACCTTTCTCCACCCCGATCGGGGTGAGTATGTTAATATGATCATAACTGTGTTGTGTCATTATTATCATGTTTGGTGATTCGGTTGAGGTTCTCCCATCTTGTCTCTGCCAGCTGAGTTGTCCATATGGTGTCTACTTTCCCGTCCTTCTCGTTGCAACCCCAATTAGCCAAGTAGTTTGTAGGTTGGTTGCCTTCTCTCCTGACATGATGAATGACCTTATACTCAATATGCTTCATTGAATCTTCTATGTCCTCGATGAGACCTGCCGTCCTCCAGCTCTTAGCCACCTGTTCCCATGACTTGCCATGATTTAGTTTTCTTATTGTCTCTATTACAAAATTTGAATCACCTTCTATTTCGAGTTTCATGTATCCATTTCTTATTGCAATCCTGATTCCTTGATAGGCCGCCATAAACTCAGCTTCATTGTTACTCATTATCCCTCCTCTGTCTGCATAAATCCACCTGGTTTGGCCTTGGCTGTCTCTGAAGATCCCGCCATATCCAGCAGGCCTTGGATTTCCTTTTGACGCTCCGTCAAAATTAAGTTTGATGAATCCGTCCTGAGGGCGCATGAACACAATTGGGCTTTGGATCTTTGTACCCTGTGTTTCTTGTTGCTGTGGGTATACCATCCCCTGGTCCAGATTTATCCTCCTTAGAATGCGGTTTTCCTCATCCATGGTTTTCCAATCTTCCTGATCCCAAGCTTCCGTTAGTATTGTCTCTCTTATCATGTTTTGAGTTCTTTTCCATAACTCCTCTGGGGAATTGGTCTTACCTTGGAAAATCCTTCTATTCCTTTCTTTCCAGATGGACCATATATTGAAGCCCACTACCAAGTTCCATGCTCTTCTCACTGCCGGGCTTTGAAATTTTCCCTTTCCCCATTGGAATAAAGTGAGAGCTATGTCCTGGGGGTTACGGTTCGTCTTTCCAAAGAGGCTTCTGGTCTCTTCCCATTGTTTCTGAGTTACCGGGCACAAGTTTAAGATATGCTCCTGAGTTTCTACATTTTAGTATGGGGGTTTACGCAGTGCATTATATTAGATATCATTTTGGGATTCAACTGCGTTAAGTAAGTCATTACGTGAAATGGTCATACGTGAATGACTTACTTAACACAGTTGAATCCCAAAATGATTTCTACATTTTGTTTACATAAACAACATTTTGATGGTCCTAGGAATCCTCTTTTCTGGATTTGGTCCCATGTCAGAATGGTCTTCTTCCCACTAACCAGGCAAACATGGTAACCTTTGGCCACCACCTGTTCTTCCATAATTGTTTCCATTCTTGGGTCTGTTCTTCCTGCACTTGCTTCGACTTTATGGTGTATGCTTCTTTGGTCGTAAAGGTGCCTTTTGTAGTTCAGGCCCATCTGAGGATATCCGGCCCAGTTCTATATTTAATCCTTCTTGAGTCCATCTCTTTTATTATCCTAGCTTTGAGATCCTCATCAATGTTATTATCCCATTCTTCAGGTTCTTTCCATTCCCTCCACATCTCATTTTCTCCTCCTTCCTTCCAGTAGTCTTTGACATAAATTAAGCCTTTGGCCTTGGCTTCCCTGTAAATGTTTTGTAACTCCTGAATTTCCTCCATTCTTCCCCTCTGCTGCCATGCTTCCTCCTAGAATTTTGTTGTCCTACCATCTTTTATTTCCCAAAAAACTTGCCTATTTATGATATCTCTGTTCTGACACGCCAGCTCCCATATCGTGGAACCTTTTGGCATCATTTCCTTTCTCATGATTTCTTCAGCTGCAGAGGGCATGTTATATTTTAATGTCCATATTTCTTTCCATAAGTCTTTGCCTCCATTCATCCAACGCCACCAAAGTTTTGCCGCTAGGACTTGGTTTAATATGAATGGATCTCTTAACCCTAGCCCCCCTGCCTCCTTTGCTTTTGTTAGGCTGTTCCATGAGATTAAGGCCCACTTCTTCTGCTGTTTTGGCCCTCCCCATAAGAATTTCCTGAAGATTTCAATCATTTTGGTGCAGATTCCTTTCGGTACTGCCATTACCGATAGGGGATAGATTGGAATAGATTGGAGAGTCGATTTGAGAAGCACCAATCTAGCTGCTATATTAAGAGTCCTAAAGGACCAGTTTTCTAATCTGTTCTTCATTTTCTTCAGGGTGGGCTGCCAGTTGGCTATCCTCAGAGAGCTTACATCAAGCATGGTGCCCAGGTATTTTGTAGGTAGATCTCCCTTTCTAAACCCCAGCGTTCTTGTTAGATGTGATTTGACCATTTTAGGTGAGTTGAAAATAAAGGTACTCAATTTTTCCTTATTGATTTCAGTACCTGAAGCTTCCATGAATAATTCTAGGATCTCCTTTACTTTTTTGACCTCTCTCAGTGAAACCTTACAAAATATCATGATATCGTCTACGAAATGTTGGTGAGTGACTGGGATGTTATTTCACCATAAACGCAACCCTTTAATTTTCCTCTCTCTCAACTCTTTTTTGATGTACCTTCCCAATCCTTCAGCCGCTATTATAAACAAGAATGGAGACAAGGGGTCTCCTTGGCGTAGTCCTCTTGAAGCATTAAAGGTTGTTGATGGAGTACCATTCAGGAGGATGGAAAAGTTAGGCATGGAGATCATGCTAAGAATCCATTTCACCCACATGTTGCAAAACCCGTAGGCCTGTAGAATTGATTCTAAATATTTCCAGCTCAGACGATCGTAGGCTTTTGACAAGTCTAGTTTGATCATCATGCCTGGTTCCTTTTTTTGTTTTAAGGTATGTATTACTTCTTGGGAGACCACCAGACCATCTAATATTTGCCTCCCATCCACGAACCCTGTTTGTTCTGGAGATATTATGCTAGAGATGATTGGTTTTAGTCTTTTGACTATTAAGATGGCTATTATCTTATAAATCACGTTACAGAGAGCAATTGGCCAGAAGCCCTCTGCTGATTCTGATTGAGCTGTCTTAGGGATGAGTGTTAACAAGGTAGAGTTAAGTCTAGGCCATACCTTTTGTTGTCTGTGCGCTTCCTCCACCACCTCCAGGATTTTTCTCCCATGAACTGCCAACAAGCTTGATAGAATTCTGCTGTATATCCGTCTAGACCTGGGGCTTTGTTTCTTTTCAGGCCCTTCACTATTTCCTCCACTTCCTCTAGGGTTACTGCCCTCATCAAGGCCAGATTTTGGTCCCTAGTAACTAGCTTTGGGATTTCACTGCTTATCCTGCCTATGGCCTCTGTTCTGCTCCTTTGGGGTTCAGTGAGAATATCTTTGAAGTGGCCCACCAGCTCTTGTTCTATCTCCTCATGCTAGGTTATGCGTTGACCTTCCGAGTTTTTAATTGAGAAGATCCTATTTCTCTGTCTGTGCTGGATCATGGCCTTATGAAAGAAATTCGTGTTCCTTTCTCCTTCTTTGAGCCACTGTACTCAGGACTTTTGTTTCCATAAGATCTCTTCCTGCTTTCTTCACTCCTCTAGTTGGCCTATCACGATTCCTTCTTCTCTGCTTCTCTCTTCAGTTCTTCCCTCTAGAATATTCTCCTGTTGCAACTCACTCATTCTCTATTCTAAGCGTTGTTGCTCTTTGAAAATATCCCCGAATTCCTCTTTATTCCATTTTTTTATTTCCCCCTTAAGTTCTTTCAATTTTAGTTGGAATGTTCACATTTTACTTCTCCCACTTTGTCTACTCGTATTCCACCATTCTTCTATGCTCGGTAAAAACTGCTGATTCCTGAGCCAAAAGGATTCAAACCTGAACGATCTTCTTTTGGGGCTCTACTTGAGATCGATTTCTAACTTTATTGGCCAATGGTCTGAGCCTACTACTGGTAGTATCATGGCCTCTATGTACACATCTTTCATCATGATTTGTTCAGAGACAAGGAATCTGTCCAATCTTGAGGCTATTTGATTTGTTCCTCCTCTACGATTATTCCATGTATGGCTACCATTTATTGTTTGAATATCCACCATTCTTTGTTCTTAAATCATATCCCTAAACGCTTCCATATCTAAATCTACCCTTCTCAATCCTCCCCTATTTTCTTCTAAGGTTGTGATCATATTAAAGTCTCCACCTATAATCCACAGCTTCTCTGGAAAAATTCCTCGTATAGCTTTCAAGTTTTGAAGGAATCCTTTATGTTCTATTGGGGAGTGTGGTCCATAAACTCCTGATAGGGATACCCATTCAGCTAAACCTATCACCTTAAAAGTGCCTGAGAGGATCCGAGGGAGGCTTATCCAATTTTCGAATTGTATTTCCTCTGGATTCCATAGGATTGCCAATCCTCCTGCACTACCCATCACATCCTGCCCCATTATCTCATACCTAGTATTACTCTTGCTCATTATTTCTTCCAATTTTTGCATACTAATCTTTGTTTCTTGGACTATCATTATACTTGGTTTGTCTCTTTTTAATATGTCTCTCAAGTATCTCTGCTTACCTCTGCTATTGAGGCCTCTGATGTTCCAACTTGTAATAATCATTTTAATAGTTTTGGGGGTAGTTGAAATACCTCAGATAGAGGTATGACTCTTCCTAAGTTCACCAGCATCTCTCCTACCTCCTGGATTGTCTCGTTCATTGAGCGCCTACCCCTTTTTCTTCCTCCTTTGCCAGTGTTGCTCATTCCTATGTTCTGATTTCCCTGCGTTTCTCTCTGTTCCATTTTATTTGTTGCCGTTACTCCTGCCTTTTCCTTGTATTTTTGAAATGCTTCTTTATATATTTGCTTTTGCTCTTCCGGAATGAATCTTTCATCTAACAACCTCCATTCCTGCAACAGTTTCCTCATTATTCGTTCCTCTTCTCCTCCTTTATCTTTTTGTGGGTCTATCTCCATTTGTGTTTGTTCATGCGTCTGCTCCCCTTTTTCTTCTGCCTCCTCATGTTCTGTATCCTTTTGTCCTTAAACTTGTTTTCCTAAATCTTTTAAATTTTCCATTGTCTCTTCATCACTGCCTTCTTTTTCCATCTCAACCTCTTCCTCTTGGAGGACTTTGAATTTGTTCTGCATTTCTAGGGGTATATTCTCCTTTGGTTTTTGTCTTTGGGGTTTACTACTCCCTGCTCTCCTTTTGTTCTGTACTTCTTTAAAACCCTCTTCCTCCCGTCCTGGTCCCTCTGCTGTTGCCCTCCCTTCTTCCCTCTTATCCATTGTTTCCTCTGTTCTATTTAAAGGGCATTGTCTGAAGAGATGGTCGTATTCATGACATCGTCTACATCGAAACGGTATGTGCTCATAATCCACTGGTTGTTGCCAGATCTCATCATGATATTCCAATTCGATGAAATCTGGGAAAGGTTCAGTTATATTCATATATGCACATATTTTGGTGTAGGACGTGTATCTCCCTCTTTTTGTAGATTCAGCTACTTTCACGAATAACCCTATAGTATTCCCTATCCCTTCTAAAATCTTCGGATCCCAGAACTCCATTGGGAGCCCGAAGAGTCTTATCCAAACCGGGGCCACTAGCATTTTCTCTTTGTCTGGATTGTAGCAGTCTTCCCAGTGTCAAATAAATAGGCCTGCATTGTGCATAAAATAGGGACCTCCCTCGAAAATCCTTTCTTTGTCTTCTAAGTTAGAGAATATTACTGTAAAAAAACCCTTCGCACCCAGTTTCAATTCCACATGCCCCTTAGGTTTCCATCTCTGTTGTATCCATTTGGATAAATCTTTCTCTGACGGCCAGAACCCTACAAATTTACATATTAAGGCATAATATTTCATATAACCCCTATACTCTTCAAGTTTGTTGCTTGGTATTACGAACCTAGGTTTCTTTAATGCCCTGGGAAGGCATTTTCCCCTCAGACTCGTCTGCCAGTTTGTCCCGTTTGATGGGTTCTCGCCGTTATTTACCGTCGTCCCCTTCCGCGATCGTTCCTTGTTTACCTCCCCCGTTTCCATGCTCCTGTAGGAAGGGATCTCTCCCCTCCCCACGTTTACCTCCATTAATCCCTGTAGTTCTTGTTTCTTCCTGTTTCCACTCCTTTGCTACGATCCGCAAATCTCTGATTTAAACTTCCGCTGGTGAAACCGAGCTCCCTGTGCTCCTTGTGTTCCTTCTCTGCTCCAAAGATGCGTGCAGGAAAGTCTGATCAGACCTTCTCTTCCTCAGAAACCCTCATTCCTCTCGACCCTCATTTTTTTGCTCAATCAACATCTAAAAATAACATTCTATAACCTAACTAGTTTCAATAAGCCCCTTTATAATATTTTTATAAACCTTCTCCCTATTAAATCACAGCTTGTATAAAGTAGAAAATCTTTATAATTAAATCACTTTTCAAACTTTCAGAGAGGTTTAAATAAATTTTGCATGTGACCTTCATTCAAATGAGATAACTTGAAACCTTCGGCGATGTAAACGGTTGCGGCCTTGAAATTACATACGAACCAATGTCGGCTTGTTTTTTGGACTTTGTTTTGTTCAACTTTCCTTACACACTTTTTTCACTCATGCCTTTATTATATTATGGTTTTCTTGTTCACGATAAAATATTTAATAAATAGAGGTAGTTGACTCAAGACTATGGCCAGGCGACAATGGAAAATACTTTCCACTTTTGTGCATCTCTGCAAGTTAGTGGCCAATCATGGCTCCGTCAACCAAAAAATAAATAAACTATAAGTCTCTAGTAGACTACAGCTGCACCTCTCTAATATTCTCTTCCTTATCTCTGATACCAATTTTTTGGAAAGATAGAGAGAGAAAACACAAATTCATAGAGAAAATATGAGTTGTTGCTCTTGTATTGATCACACAAAACTTGGTTCGACTCGATTACAATGAACCTGGAGAAGGGTATTTAAACTTTTTCGACTAGCGACTCGCCCAAAATAACTTAAGATGCACACACACACACACTAAATTTGGATTTCTCCAAATATAGATTGAACTCAAACTCACTCAATTTGACTCAGTTAACTAACTCTATAAATTTATCTAACTCTTGCACACAGGAGTAATGACGGTTTCCAACATAACGAAAAATATTGTTCGTCTACTCAGATGTTGCATGTGTGGCAACAAATGATTTTTGGTTTATGAATTTATGTCAAATGATGGTCTTCAAAAGAATTTGTTTGGTATGCAGATCCCATTAATGTTGAGTTTAGGTATCATGTTTTTAATTTCTATGTATTCTAGTATCTAATTGAATTGGAGCATTTCCTTGCTAGGTTTCTCCCATAAGAGCTGCTAATTTCAACATTAATATTTTTTAATTTCTGGTATCATGTTTAGCCCCTTTTATTATGGATTGAGAGTTTCAATTATTACTACTGGAGGTATGCAAGAGATATTTGAAATGGTATCAACTGGGAAAGTTGTGTAGAAATTATAGTGGGAACAACTCGATTTTTGTCATATCTACACGAGGATTCGAACATGCACATTATACATAGAGATACCAAATGTGAAAATATATTTTTAGATGAGAGATTTAAACCTAAAATAGCAGATTTTGGAATGGAAAGATTCTTCCCACAAGGTGAACCCCATGTTTCTACCAGAGTTGGAGGAACAATGTAAGTTTTGTAATTATTCTCAAAGTAAATATTTTTTAGGTGTACAATCCTAGTATTAATTTATTGTTTACACGAATTTGTTATAAGGAAGAGGCTACACTGCACTAGAGTATGTCGTTCATGGGAAATTGACATAAAAGGTTGGCATTTATAGTTAGGGGATCATGTTCTTGAGATTATGAGTGGGAGAAAGTGTGTAGATGTAGCACTACCACAACCTATGTTTATTCTTTTGGAATGGGTTCTTTTTTGTTTTAAGAAATTGTTGATGAGATAATTTTGGTTTACAATTTTAACTAGAAGCTCATTAATTGAAAGAATGAACTTCAATGAATATGCTGTAGGCATGGAATAACTATAAAAAGGGTAATGTTTTGGATATTTTTGATCTAAAATCAGAGGGGTAGCACACAAGAGAACAAGCATTAAGGGTGATCACAATTGCAGTTCTTTTCAGAAAAGGTTCTTCGGCACAATGGCCACCAATTTCACATGTTGTCTCCAAGTTAACCCCTGATATAGAGATTCATGTTTAGCCTACACTACCATATTTTATAGATGCTACAACATCCATACCTTCCAATTTTGCGGCCACAACTAATTCTAAAACCTCTATTTATGCTCCTACATTCAGACCTCTGACTACCACCGACAAAACATACTCTGAAAACTCAAATCCTTCTACCACATCTCACAAATATTTTGATAATGTACACTGAATTACATTGATCAAATAATATTACATATATACATGAAGTGTTTTCTCAAGATAGCTAATCTATCATGGACATACAATCTCTTAGTTCAGTGAATATCTCAACCACACACAAATCTAGGAATCTAACTAGTTGGAGAGAATCCTCCACCAACTAGACCTCAACAAACTGCTAACTAATAGCAACAAACTCATTCTAGAATTGATGAGCACACCAAAGATAAGTAGGAATTATATTTTCCAAGTTTCTCCCTTAATGACTACTTGTCTTGATCTCAATCAACAAAGTGTAGTTGTGGTTCTAGTGTTTACAAGCACGATTAAAATATATGTTGACGTCTATATAAAGGAACATCCATCTTCTAGAATGCATGGGTGCCCAACCGCTACAACCGCCAGTCTACTAGGAAGTCCTTCACATACATGGTTAAATACCAATAAATATTTTGATAATGCATACTCAATTATATTGATCAAATAATATTACATATATACATGTGTTATGTGGACTTATGCCTCTTGTGGACAAGAGCAATCTCCCTAGAACTCACAAAAATCTAGTGACAAACATCTACGAACTTCTACATTTCTATAGACTATGATTGACTAAAACAAATAGTATGATAGAGGCCACTTACCATTTAATTGAAATTATTGATCAAGTCCTCTTCATATATTTCAATCATCCACTCCTCCTCGATGCTTTAGATATCTTCCCATATCTTCCCATAACCTCTCCATGATGTCCTAACGAATATCTGCATAGACAGAAACATAAATGAGATCAAAGCATCCAGTACATAGCATAAGAGGTAAATGAACTAATTAATCCAATCATGTGTCATAAACTGATCAATATGCAATCAAAATCTATGTAGGTAATCAAGGAATCCTACAAATTCTAACAAAGATATAATTGAGAAAGAACAATTGCCTAAATTAATAAAATGGAGAATATTCTTACAACCATGAAGCCTTGTTGTTGCAAGTCCCTTCCCACAATCTCCAACCCCCTCCTTGAATGAATATCCTTCCAACCTTATTCCTGCAGCATAAGCCTACTTCCAACAATCATTTCCGATCCTGAGGCATGTGTTAGCTTTATAGGCCAACAAGGGGAAGTCTGGGATCCATTTTCTAAGCGATAAGATCCACTAACGATGGGATAGGGGTTCCACAAAGAGAGGGAGTAGCTCCATGATGTGAGGGATCAGGGCTAAATAGGCAACCATTCGAAGCTTTTTATTTGGAATAGATACAAATAAAAATGCTTCTAGACTTTACTTTTCATTTTTACATGTGTTAGGTCACACTGTAAGACAATGCATACTTACGCCTAGTTCATAATGGACTCTTCTGCATATGCATAGAGACTGACTAGGGAACTACGCAGGAAGTCAAAAACAGGGTTTTGAACCATGGGATCGAGGAATACCACTTTCTTTTGGATAATTTGGATTATAACCTTGTAAGGAAATGCTTTGGGACACATTTATGGATAGCAAAAGGTCCAAACAGATGGTCATTTTCCTAATGCGACAAAATTATGTGTAACAAATTGCCCCCTAAAGTGCAAAGTAAGAAGTGATATTTTGATTACTGAAGTGATTTATCATCCCAAGGTTTGGGTTATAGACTGTAGTGGGAGACCTGAAACAATAAAAAAAATGTTACAATGCAATATATAATCATCACTGAGATAGGAATTACCATACTCAGAGTATAAATGTCTCAAAGAATCAATATGAAAATACATATGAAGATCCATGTCAATAGAATACATAGAATGGATAGAGCCATCAATGGATCTATGTTTACAATCATGAATATTTAATAACTCCGCGCAACCTTGATAGATGAAACTAGATCCAGCATCTTGATATCCATCTCTCGATCCATAGTATGAATCAAGCCATGTGAGTTAATGTCTCCTAGTCAAACATAGTAGAAACCACTTGATTACCGGTCAATGATGTGAACCATTAAAAAGTGCAAGAGAAACCACCAATAATGAAAATGGCTCTCTAAGTACTTCCAGTACAATTTATGAAGTGCGAGTAGATGTGCTGATCTCGAACACTAATAGAATAATTTAATCGAAGGTCAATGATGGGAACCTATCATGGAAGGTGAGAGACCTGCCATTAAGGCATGCAGGCTCCAAGGTAATGAAGGTGTCTAGATCAACTTCTTATATAATAGGTTTAGTTTGATAGGAAGCCACCCGTCGCAAGAGGGCCTACGACATGAAACCCATGTCAAGTTTTAAAGAACAACAATTTGGAGTAATCCAGGACTAACTCAGGGATGGTTGATGAAATTGAAGGGTATGAATGGAAAAGTAATTTGATTGAGGTTGGACTTCTCTTGAACATATCAGAGACACGACATGATGACTTGGTAGCATTTGACTCAAAAGTAATACCCAAACCAACTGAATACTTTCAATGAGGTATGGTCAAGTGAGAGGAAAATAGATTTCCCAACTCGGACACAAAAAGTGACAGATTGTCACAGTTCAAGAGTGACATACTGCCTTTTATAACAAAAAAAAAAAAAACCAATGGTTCTTTCTCACTTTTCGCCCACCATTACTAACAACTACCTCCTTATTTTTTATAAGCTTGAGGAGGATAACATATGTTTGTCTTTTAAGCTCATCCTTCAGATGAGTCCTTTGAAGTATTTTTAACGAACCCTAAGAAGGAGTGGTTCAGTCTCATCATGCTTAATGAGTCCTGCACTGTTTAAGTTTTACAAGTCCAATGAAGGGGTAAATCAATGTCATTTTCATGTTTAAAGAGTTTGAAAAGACACAAAAAAACTCATTTATTTCTTTCAACGTAAATTTTAATGAGCCTAGAAAAATTAAAGCTCAGTGTTTTTCAACACAATTTCCTTTTTCATAAATTTAGTCCCTCAAGTCTGAAAAAAGGTAAAATAATGCAGGAGAGAAATCTATTGACCATGATTAGTCAACGTATACATCTTTTGTAGATATTCTAGTTCAGTCTGTAAAAGGGGTAAACTTATATTGAATAGATGGTTGTTCATTTACTTTTATGAGTTTGAATAGTCAAGTACTCGACAACCATTTCATATTTAAGGAGTTTGAAAAGGGCATAAAGAGAACTCCTTGGTTTCAATTTTTGGTAAGTTTTAACGAGTTTAAAAAAGTGATAAATACGTACTCAATGCCAAAAAGATTTGTTTTCGTAAATAACCTATGATTTGCACACTTAAAAAGTATATCAATTCTAAAAAATATAGTCAAAAACATTATAAATTTGGGTTTTAAGGGCTAATAGGCAAAAAATAATATTTTAATAGACCTAAAAACTTATAAAAACCCAAAAAAAGTAAAATATTTTTACCATTTGTGCTTTTTACCCTTTGAGAGTGATAGAGATCATTTTTCACCAAGAAATTCAGAGGCAGATTATGGGAAAACCTTTGGACGAAATTGCAAGTTTTCTTCTCCATGTAAATCACCTCTCTAAGATCTTCGTTTTCATTGTTTTCAGTTCACGTTTCACTGTGTATTTGATTTATTTGGTTAGGGTTTTCGAATTGAAAATCACCCTCGATGCTGATGACATTTACTTCTTCACTAGGCTTCCACATCGTGGAGTGAAAATTTCTCTAAATGGGCACAGGCAAGGTGGCCAAAGCAATGCCACCTATCTGATACAACATTGCACTGATAGAGCTGCTCTCAAAGATGGGAGAATTGACATTAAAACCACATAGTGAGGCTTCCTTTGAAAGCTATGCAGTTCACTATTGCACACCTATGTTGTAGTACAAATTTTCATTTTCTTACAAAGGTTTAGATGCAAACCCCCGTAGAGTGTTTGAAACCTACTATATTCAACTCGAGTAAGGTTATAGTTTCTAATCTAAAAGGAAAACTAACTAGAGTTAGAACATGAAAACTTAAGAAATTTGGGTATGTTGCCTTTTTCATCTCATTTGATCTAGAACATATCCCTCTTCTTGCTCCATAGGTAGCTATAGAGAGAGGAGGACCTTGGGAATCTCACATGTTGAAATGGGTTACACTCATGGCATGCCATGGAGGTGAAAAAGGACCAATGATCTAGTATATTGTTGACTTCTTTGAGTGGCTGGAAAATCAAATCATCATGATTGAATATTTTCCACACACATGCATGGATTACATAGGTGATCCATATATGCCACTACCAATTGGGATGTAATGGGGAAATCTAGGTAAAAAGGTCACACTTTGGTTATTTTAGAATCTTAGAATTTTTTGTTATTTTTTGGCATCCAAAGCTAATTGTCCGAAATGATCATGCAAATGTGGCCCCGTTGAGACCGACAATGTTACACAGATAAGATAGGCATGGTGAGTAGCCAGTAGCTCCCGTGGTGTTGAACCCTGATGCAACAAAGGAATTGACTAAGTTAGAGCACAATCTTAAGAGGTCGACCCTGGACATCTCGAATGTTGGGATATATGACCTGCCTCTCTTCTATCAGAGGCACATTGTGGGGGTTCGCAGACCTATTAGTCGCTTGCTATGACTAGTAGCTCATGCTATTGTATGGTACCCTGATCATCATCATGCGTAGTCACTAGTATGAGGGCTATATTTTTTTCTTTTTAATGATGTACCAACATGTTTAGAAAATAAAGGCCATAGGGCTTCATGGCTTTGGATGACATTTTCGTAAAACCACACTTTTTATTGATATTTACCTATTGAAAGCTACTACTTCTATTTCAGTTTATCTTGTAAAATCTATGGAGGAATATTGCATTGATTTATTTATAGATGTTTTACAGATGCCAATTTAACACATAGTTAGAAAATGCATCATTTAATGTGTTTAAAATTCTCGAAATATGTTGATACTCAAGATAATCAAACTCTCTTTTCAAGAGACGAACCCGCAAAAAAATTCTTAACATGCATTAGGGGAGTTTCGAAGTTTAAAATGGGCCTCCTACGAAAATTATAAAATAATAGTGGAAATAATAAAATAATATTAGATTACATCATCAAATTTTAGAAGGAAAAATAAATAAATAAATAAATAAATTTCAACTTGTATTCTCAACTTATCTTCCTATGGGTTTACTCAAACTTCGAGGAGAAACACTTGTTGGATGAAGAATTTGATTCTTGATCTAAGGAGTACCCATGTTGCATACGTTTGATGGACCCTACTACATGAGAAATGAGAAATACATGAAAAATGTGATTACAATCATGTTTTTTCATGTATTTCTCATTTTTCGTAAAACAGGGTCCATCGAAAGTATGCAACATGGGTACTCCTTAAATGAGGAATTAAATTTTGCATCCAACTAGTACTCCCTCTTGAAATTTGAGTAAAAACTTAGTGAGATAAGTTGAAATACGAGTTGAAAAAATAGTTTTATTATTTTATTATTTTTTAATCTGTTTAATTTTTTACTCCAAAAATGGTGAATCATGCCCCATGGTTGACATCATCATCTTTAATCCTATTGGTTCTTATAAAGTTTATTTTGGTTGTACATTTTTCTTAGGAGGCCCATTCTAGACTTCAAAATTCCTCCAATGGAAGCATTTCTAATTGAATAAACATCATTCAAATGTAATACTATGAATTGTGAATCTAACCTAATGATCAATCGACGAATACCAAATGATTTGGCGTAAGGTAATAGCTCAATCACTTCACTATACTCTACAATATTATTTGTTGTTTGACCAATGCATATACCATGAATAGAAACTAACCCATCTATGGGTGAATAAATGACCCAGGTTCCGGAAGATAAATTTTGAGTACTACAGCTAGTCTCATCAGCAAAGCCAATGCAAGTTTGAGGGAGCGTCGACATCTGTAAATCAAGTGTAACATAAGATAAGCATGAGAAGTAATGGAAACTTGTAAAAAGCTACTAAAAATTGCCATGCATAAGATATGGTACAACAATATAAAAAAATTTCACTGAACAATTTAAGCATAATATCTCTTTAAGTAAATACCATTTATGGGCTTTTCCAAAGGAATTCCGTCATAAATAACTAGTTCATAGGCCCTTTTTGCCAATGTATTACTACATAAGGGTCATGCCAAATAGGCTTGAATTTACCAGTGCCTAACTTATCATGCTCTTGACCATAGACCAAGAATAAATCCCCTTCTGAATATGAACGAGGTTAGACATTTTGATCATACTATGCCTGAACTCATTTCTTTTGTGCCTCGCTAGTTAATGCAACATCACGACGAGTCTCATTGAGACGTGTTAAGTACAGGAAAAGTTCTTCCTCGACAGAAGTAGCTGGTAATAATTCAATCTCCAGTTTCAAAGGTAGTATTTCACATTCAATAGGTAAAATTGCTTCCATGTCGTAAACGAGATGGAAAGGAGTAAAACCAGTCGAAGTTTTTGTTGTTTTATGATATGCACACAAGGCTGGAAAATGAATTAAATGGCAATTTCGTTTATGAATCCCGATATTTCGTTTAATAATGGTGGTTAAAATCTTGTTAACAACCTGGCCATTTGCCTACAAGTAATATGGAGTAGAGCTATCATGACCAAGCCTAGCTTCATAATAAGATTGGTCATCATAAAGTTTTGAAAATGGCTACCATGGTCCGTGACGATGGCTTATGGAACTCCAAACCTAGAAATCTCATGATTGATTATGAAAATGGATGACATTGTTTCACCATTATCCTTATATAACAGAGTTATAGATGAAACATGAACTATTACATCAAAACGGGTACTCGGGCCCAAAAACCCCAAAAAAACATGAAAAACAACCAAAAAATGAAAATTGTTTATTCCAGAACGATGTTTTTTTAAGGGTAAATTTTCAACATTTTTTTTAAATGGAAGTAAAAACCAATTTTTTTTTTTAAATGGATGAAAAAATACCCTTAAAAAAATTTGTTTGTTCCAGAACGATGTTTGTTTTTTTAGGGTAAATTTTCAGCATTTTTTAAATGGAAGTAAAAACCAATTTTTTTTTTAAATGGGTTAAAAAACACCCTTAAAAAAAATTGTTTGTTCTGGAATAACAAAAAAAAAACGAGTTACAATTTTGCCATTTTTTAGCAATGGAATTAAAAGAAGAATATTTGGACTTTGAGAAATTATAAAATTCCAACAATTCTCGGACATGATGTTAAAGATAAAATATCATGTCTTGAATCCTGATAATTCCAACTATTTCCATCTATGTTGTTAAAGATAAAATATTTTGACTCTAAAAAACCTTGAAATTGTAATTGTTTTTACCATAGCATTAAAGATAAAATATCATGACTTAAAAAAACATTAAAATCTTGACAATTTTCCAACTATGCAATTAAAACCAAAGATTATGACTACAAAAAAACTCAAGTTTTCAAAATATTTCAACCATGACATTATGGAAAAATTTTATGACTAAAAGAACTTTAAAAATGAATGCCTGAATGAAAGAGTTATTATACCAAGAGTTTTTTTTTTAAATGTTAAATGTATAGCGATTTTAAAATCTTAGCCTAAGACAACTTGAGACATTAAAAAAAAAAAATGAACTATCAAATTGACACGCAGTGTAGGGGAGCTCAACCCATTGTAATGAAAACTTAAAGACCAACAATGAAATTAACACATTGTGGGGCAAACTCGATTCACTATAACGAAAAATTTAAAATCAACTATCATTTTGTACATAATGGGATCGGGTTGCTAGACAAGCATCGAGACAAACCCTACAAAAAAA
>APFE030618531.1:123263-151215 GCA_000404065.3 Pinus taeda
AATATGTCTATAACAGTTGCCCCCTAAAGCATGAGGTCAAAAATCTTTTGATGTCGGGTGAAATGCTTTATCATGAGGATCTGAGGTTTTTCGAACTAGAAGGTGACCTATAATAAGATACAATGCAACACATTATCTTCATAACATTTTCATGATCTAGCTGAGGCGGGCATTCCCATGCTCAGCTTTATAAATTCATTTTCATGTACATAGGTTAGACAACCGGCTGTATGGCAGATTGATGATTCTGATAGAGCCATCCTCCTTTGATTCGGATGATCATCTGTGCAGCAACGATGTACATTTATTTTCCTGAATATATCACAACCCGGATGGATGAAACTAGATCCGGGGTCTTCAAACTCGTCCAATATTTGCCCGAAGTACAAGTCAATCCATGTGAAAAATGTTTTGGAGTCGAACATGGAAAGACATCGCCTGATTACCAACCAATGATGTAAGCTGCTAATAGGCACGTGAGGAATCACTGATAATGATGATGACCCTCAAGGTACTACTGTAGAATTCGTGAGGTGTGAAAATGGGACTTGGCGTCGAACACCACGCAAAATCTTTCGGTCGAAGGCCATTGATGTAAACCTGTCACCAAAAGTGAGAAACTTGCCAATGAGGCATGCAAGCTTCAAAGTACTGAAAGGGTTGTTCTTAGGTCGACTTCTTGGATAATGAGTTGTCATTGACAAGAAGTGACCCGTCGTAGGAGGGCCTTAATGAATCCCACATCTACGACATGGAACGAAGCAAATAATTTTATGGAGGTGAAAACAATCTATTGATACAGGGTTCAGGGTGGTGGTCATGAAAGAATGAAGCGTGAAGGTATTGCAGTGGGTGAGACACAAGCTGGGTTGGGGAATTCTCTGATCGACTTCTCTTGAACATATCGGTGACACTGAAATGGATTGGTAGCGTTAACCCCAAAGATGGATGGTACGATGGACCAATGGTAGTATGATCGGTGAATGGAATAACCCAACTCAACTCAATCATGGTGATGGAGTGAAAGTGTCATGTTCAAGAGCGTCTCGCTACCAATAAAGTTTCTTCAAGTTTTCTTCCCAATTTTCCCTAGTGATTGCTGACCAGTACCTCTTTATTTTTATCAAGCTTGAGGAGGATAACATATGCTTGTTCTATAATTTTCCCTTCAGGCAAACCTGTCGCTATGTTTTAACGAGCCTAGCGACAGTGAAACTCATTCTTGTCTCTATGGACAAGTTTGTCGCTACTGGTTTTAACGAGTTTAACGACAGACAACTCGGTCCTTTTTCAATTTTAGAGAGTCTGAAAAGGGACGAAAAATAAACTACAGTAATCCTTTTTCGTCATATAATCCCTTAATTCCAAAAAAGTATAAAATGATACAAAAGGGATGAATTTTCAACAGTTTTAACAAGCTGAACAAGACAAGTGCTCGATATTTTTGTGTAATAATCCCTCAAGTCCAAAAAGATTAAAATCTAGAGGAGGGATAGCACTCCTGGTAGCTTTAATGAGCTGGAGAGGCCAACTGCTCGGCATTCTTTTCATATTTTACGAGTGAGATGAAAAGAGCTTAAAGGAGACTCGTTTTTGAGGAATGAGTGATATTTTCAGGTAGCTGCTGATTCCAGGTAAGGTTTGGAATTCTCCAATCACGGCAGTGTCACAAGGATGGCTAACAGAATCACTCTTCACAGCTGCTCCTCAAAAGGGTAAACAATCAAATGGAGGCATATGATCGGCTAAACAGAGTGGAGGTGATGGTAAGAACATGACCAGGGCCCAAAAGCTAATGATAATGCATTCACAATGGTTATTTACTGGAGGTTGGTTCATTTTTTAGGTTTAATTTTTAACGAGCTTGAACTTCGCATAAAAACTACTCATGCCAGTCGCATGAAGTTCCTGTATTTGCAAGATAGTTTCCATCCGCGTAGCAGATAGAAACACTTCCCGGCTTAATCCGTTTGGAAAAAGGTGATTCTAGCTCCAACCACCTAACCTTGACGATGGAATCTTATTCCGATCTAATCCCATTTTCCTCAATGGACAGGAGTCAGACTAGTCATATATCCTTCGCAAAAACCTACCCTATATCCAAAGTTTCCCTGCTGAAGTAGACCAGGGTGCATGCCCCATGGGTTTCAGTCATGGCCACCGAATTACTCGCGCTCTTCAGGTGGACGGACTAGAGATTGATGAGACATTCCTTGCGTGAAAAGACCAGTTAGGGATGGCATTTGATTATTAGCTATGTGTGAGCCAGGGAATGAAAGCTGGTCTATGAGTTGGACCACTCGGCCTTCATGGGGAAAACACATTACTCGAAAGAGTGAGGAGACAATGGCTCCCATGCTATAAATATAGTCACGTCCAAGGAGTAGATTATAATATAAAGGTCCTTGGACTACCATTACATTTAGATACATGGTTTTCCCTCTCAAAGTTATAGGCAAACTTGGAAGGATCCCTAACGGTCGACTGGTTCCTTTGTCGAAGCCTGTTAGATTTCGCATCTCAGGCAGAAGCGATGGTGAACCAAGCACTTTCCAAGCAGTTGAGGAAAGGATACTCACAGAAGCCCCTTAATCTATGATGGTACCGACCATGACCATTCTGTAATCTTGTACAATGATTCAGAATGGTACATGAGACAGTAAACGGGGTTTGCCTAGTAGATTCCAATCCAAAGAAACGACTAGGTTGCTCGGAGGTGGGACCAAATAAACAGCCAGATATGACCCTAACGAACTTCTTTCCTGCGTTAAAGGAACGAGTAGATTGCCCCCATGTTCATCGGAGTCTGTGTTTAGGAAAATAATTTGAAAAGTGTCGTTCTCATTCTCTTCGGTGACTGTATCATCTGAAGATGGACCTTCCGAAGACAAGACCGGGTCGACTGTCGTCTGAACCTTTTGACTTTCGTCTGGTTTGGATTTAGAGGGTTTATCTTCAATGATAGATGCTTCAACCGACCACAAAGTCGCGTCAGTCAGATTTTCAACTAGCGATCGATTCGGCAAGAGTTTCTTGTACCCAGGAGGAAGCCGTAGCGGTGAAATAGGATGGTTATCCAAGACTCTTTTAGCTTCATCTAGGAAGGGACAACGGTGGAGGGCATGATTTCCTTCACATAGTTTGCAAGGAAATTTGCATTTTCCTTTCTGTCCAGAGACTTCGTTTTCACTAGTTGACGATGTACTCTCAACATGATCGTTAGAGGTTGATGACACCGGATTGTGCAAATGAGGAGACCAGTCCCTAAAGATCCGAGGGATGAAAGGACAATCTCGATGATAGTGGTCTCCTTGGCAAATGACGCGTGGAGATTTAGGCTTGGACGATGCAGTGTGTGGATTTTCGCTAGATGATGCATGGTTGCCCCTTTTTTCCTTTGGCTCCTTCTTCTTTTTCTCCTTCCCTTTCTTCTTCTTCTCAGTTACTTGTTTTTTAGCTTTACCAACTTCACCAAGCGAAGAGGAAGGAGGGGAGGGAGAAACAAGTGAAGCAGAGGTTGGGGGGTAGCTCTAGTATCATCTAGTTGCTGACTTGATTGCTCAGGAATCACAGTGGTTTGAATGATAGTGGTCGAGAAGAGCCATATTGGGAAGCTGAATGTCAGTCCTGGGAGGGATAATGTGGCCATATGCGGTGCACCAAGATTTCCCCAAGAGGAGAAAGGACTAGGATTTCCCTCAAGGGGAAATCCTTGGTTACTGGACTCCATTTTTCTCAACCTAAGACCAATGAGGGAACAATGACGTTATTCCGATTAAAATAAATTTTAGACGCTTTGACACAACTTGCTTTTTCAATTTTTAAGAGTCGAGAAAAAGCTAAATATGACTCTAGTCGCCTTCGAATTTTAATGAGCCTAAAGTAACAAGTGCTCAGATGGACCTCTTCCTTTAATGAGTCTAAAAAGGAACAAAAGAGACTACTCTAGAAATCTAGAAACAGGGATTACCAAACCAATCATAAAACTACAAAATACTTTTTACGGTACGACAATAAATCTTCCCGAATGTTGTGCTTAGTGCATTGCGATTGATAGGGAAGCAGACATGGCTTCCTAAGGATAAAGGATATAGCCTATTGTGGTCTCCCAATATATACTCAATGGTATGTGGGAGCACAAATCCATACTAACACTTGTCGTCTCAAAAAGGAGGAATCACCCATCCTACAATGAAAGGAATAGTTACTAGGCTTTACGATGCCAAAATACATCTCTAGCCTAGACTTCTAAATGTTGTGCATTAGGTTCCAAAGAATTTTTATGTTCATTGAATTTATTTTACAGTTGATCTTTCTTAAGAAGTTTGCCTTTCGGGTTCACCGCATGATGTAGATATACAATTCCTAAAATGCAATCTAAGATGATAAACAATCGTTTAATCTTCTTTTGGAAATGATAATCCTAGGTACTAAGGAAATAGAAGCGGGATTCTTTCAACGTAGAGCAGAGAGCACACATTAGATGCATTGTCCTAAATCAAAATGAACAAGTAGTCTAAATGTAAATGCACATGCATGTATTTTTTTTTTCTTTCTTAATGTGTGAATAACAAAAAGAATGCTAAGTACAAATCCGAATCGTTTCAAGCGACAGTACTAACGATTTTCTTTTCAAAAAATGAAAGGAAGATAATGATGACACTTTGCGATTTTGAATTGAAAACTGCTTTTGACACTTGAAAAACTATTAATTCCAAATCAAATACAAGAGTAACAGTGTAATCGACCATCAAGAACAGTAGGATTCTTTTCTTTGATTGAAAACGACACTTCCAAATCAAAAGACGATAGTTTGATTAAACTACTTTGTAAATGGTGAACAATACATAAACACATTTACAGTTATTTGTACTATGGAGGCTGAATCATGAAAAGGAAGGGAGTTTCCACAGTGGTATACTAATCATAGATAGAAAAACTCCTTAATAAAGTTGAAGAGAGTGAACAGAAACCAAAATATGGAAGCAAAAGAAGTCTTATCTGATCATCACACCCATAACAAAGGGAAAGAGCGATGCATCCCACTTACTGCACACGGGAGGTGCGATGCATCCAGATTCCCAAGAGGAGAAGGTGCAATGGTCCAGGGACGAGAATTCAACTTGGTTCTTGGTCATAGTTTGCAGCTTAGTTTAGGGATTTAAGCCAGGCAAATAATAGTCAGTAAATGAAAATCATAGGGACTAATCTAATGAGGCTACTTGAGCCACCACCAGGGCAATTAGGGTGTTTTCAAATCAATTGTTCAGTTTGTAAACAAAACCCAGAGATAGACTAAAGCAGCATTGATATACTTTGCACTTGCATAGCAAATTCAATTCGAAGGCTAGATGGCTTGACTTCAGGCTTTGTATGTAAGTTTATAAAGAGAACAAATATAGACAAGCAAACAAACATTCATTCTCCAGTGGAGTCGCCATTTTGTTATCGTGAAATCTAGTGTCCATGCAGAGCTGCTAGTCCCACTAAGACGGCTAGATATCTTAGAAACAAACATATTAAAGTTACTTTCATTTTCCTTTACGAGAAGTAGATAGGAGAGGAGCAAAGAATACCAACCTCAATCTTTCACTTGGTTCCCTACTTGTTCCTTCTCCTCTTTGACGGATATTTTCCGCTCCTCCCTTGACCACTCCGCTTAAAAGAGTACCTGTAAAGTCAAAGTAGCATAATACCTTCAAAGTGCAGAGATTTACAATCATAAACAATATAGGACTAGATATATATCGACCACACAAATGCATATATTATCAAACATACAAGAATGTGGAGGAAAATTTTAATAGATTTATTGATATAAACATTAGAAGAGAGGACTACAACCCATTGATCTAACCTAGCATCATCCTCCCAACATGAAATCCTTTCTTCACCTCATGAAAAGCTTAGATCATCTAACACTATGATATTCCACCAGGAAAGCAACAACACTTCCTTACAAAATACAAGATTCCAGCCTCTGGATCTTTGGGATGAGGGATCCATATATAGATGATTGCAGGGGGGTGAGTCAGATTCTGGGATTTTTATTAGTGTCTTCTCTCTGATAGTTCTTGATTCCACTTGGAGATTGATGATCTCTTACTCATCCCTGGTCAAATTCAGAGAGGCAAGTGTCACAGGAGAATTTTCAGGAAGATTCCATGATCATCCACCTTGAAAACCGTCTGTGCCATTTGTCTACTCTCACCCATGGCACCCTACAGAAGGGCTGTATGCATCAAACTTTTTGCATATGGCAGGTGAGATGCATCACACCGTTTGCACTGAGCAATCTGTATGGTCCAGTTTTGACCAGTTCTGAGCAATTTTCCATGGAGAACTTCTGGGAGATGATGTAATAAGTTGACCTTGTTCCTTTAGGGTATGAAACAACACTTTTAGGGACTCAGAAGCCCTTGGTTTATGGACATATAATATTGGTGTTGTAGTGCCCAAATATGTCTATAATAGAATCAAATGTTTTTATTGTGGTAAATGTGGTCACATGGCCAGGAATTTTTATAAGAAGAATCTTGATGAAACTTGACACAGACAGAAGAAGCAAGTAGGACACTTTGCTAATGAGGAATACAATCAAGACCTCAGACTATTTGTGTTTGATTCTACCCTCTCTACTAAGTCTAATAAAGTTGAAATTTGGTTTGTGGATTCTGGAGCTTCCACTCACATGATAGGTAACAAAGATTGGTTTGATAATTTTAAAGAAACTAGCAATGGTGCTAATATCTACCTTGATGATGACAGAGGGTACCTTATTAAAGAGTATGCAAATATTCCTTTGGTATTACCTGATGGTAATATTATGCATATTCAAAAGGTGATGTATGTACCAGGAATTAAAAAGAATATGATCTTTCTCTCTATGATAAAAGGTCAAAATCTTAAGGTAGAATGTTTTAAGTCTTATTGTGTTATTAAAGATCTATTGGATCATATGAAGTCAATTGCATCAGGTATTAGAGTTGGAGGTCTATACAAGTTGAATGTAAGAAGAAAATGACACCAAGCCTTGACTTCAATGAATATGAATGCAGATAATTTGTTGCATCAAAGATTTGATCATATCAATTTTCATGACCTACTACTACTGCAAAAATGAGGTATGGTCAATGTTCTCCCTATTTTAAAAAATGTTCATGTTCATTATGAAGAATTTGTTCTTGGGAAGATGCACAAGGATGATTTTCCCTCAAGTTTAGATAGAAATAAGAGAGATATACTAAAGCTTGTGAACATTGATATATGTGGCCTGATGCAGAAAAGGTCATTAGGAGGTGCCCATTATTTTTTATTATTTGTTAATGATTGCACAATATTTACCTAGATATATTTTCTCTAAAACAAGAGTCATACTTTTGATTATTTTAAAGAGTTCAGAAGCATGGTTGAAAAACAAACAGGGGAGTTCATCAAAATTCTCCACTAAGATCAAGGGGGAGAATACAAGCAGGGTGGCTTCATCAAATATTGAAAGGACCATGGGATAGTTTAGAAGTTCACAATACCCCATACTCCTCAACAAAATTGGGTTGCAAAGAAGAAGAACAAAACCTTAGTGGATTCTGCGCACAACATGTTAAGAGGTAAGAACCTATCTAATGGTTTTTGGGTAGAAGCAATAAATACTGCAGCGTATTTAAAGAATAGGAGTCCAAAAAAGAGCCTTTATTTTAATACTCCATTCAAATATTTATTAGTCTGAACACTACAATTAATCTTTTAATATTTTTTGGCTCAAAATATTTTGCTCAAGTTGCAAAAGAGGATAGGAAGAAACTAGATTCAAAGTCCATTAAATACATTTTATTAGGATACTTTACAAAGTTTAAAGCATATAAATTGTTCAATCCCTCTACTCACAAAGTGTTTGTGAGTAGAGATGTAGTATTCCGTGAGCAGGTTGATGAAGGAAACTGGGACAAAGGAAATGAAGAGTGGCACATTCCTTTCTTGGTGGAAGATGGAAGTGATGAAACAAGGTATAACCATGAGCAGTAGCAATAACACATCAGTCCAAGTCCATTAAGGAATGATCAAGATAGATTTGAGGCCAATCTAATACCAAGAAGATCAGGTATGCAAACTTGCTTACTAGACAGGTATAAAGGCTATGCCCTCATGACAAATATCTTGAATGTTTTTGAGCCATTAAACTATAAAGAAGCTAGTCAATTTGATGAATGGAGGGCTTCTATGAAAGATGAATATGAGTCAATAATTAGGAACATAACCTAGGATCTAGTCAAACTTCCTGAAGGTAAATAACCTGTAGGTTGCAAATGGTTATACAAGCCTAAGTTTAAAGCAGATGGTAGTATAGACAAATATAAAACTAGGATGGTGGCAAAGGGGTACTCGTAGAAAGAAGGAATAGACTATGAGGAAACCTTCACCCCTATAGCTAAATTAAACACAATTAGAATGTTAATTTCTTTAGCTACAAAACATCATTGGATGATACACTAGCTAGATGTGAAATATTCTTTATTAAATGGTGAATAAAAAGAATAAGTGTACTTAATGCAACCTATAGGGTTTGTTAAAATAGGAGTAAGAGCATTTAGTCTATAGTTTGAGAAAGGAATTGTATGGATTGAAATAGGCACCTAAGTCATGGTATGAAAAAATTAACTCATTTTTCTTATAGCATAGTTATAACAGAAGCAAGAATAAGCCAAATCTGTATAATGTGTTTGATGAAAAGGGGCAAATTGTTTTGATTTATTTATATGTACATGATCTTATTATTACAAGAAATTCAGATGAGTTCATTAAAGAAATCAAAGTGAAAATGTCACAGTGTTTTGAGATGAAGGACCTTGGAGGGTTACACTATTGTTTGGGTCTTGAAGTCTTGAGAGATTCTGCCAAACCTTTCTATCTCAAGGAAAATATGTCAAGGGTCTATTGAAAAAATCCAAAATGGATCAGTAAAAACATGCATCAGTGCCTTTACAGCAGAATATCAAACTTTAGAATAATGATGGTTCTAAGGAGGTGGATGCAAAACTGTATAGACAACTGGTTGGGACTATAATTTACTTAACTACAACTAGGCCTTACTTAGGTTTTGTAGTTAGTGTATTGAGATAACTCATGTAAAAGTCTCTTGAGAATCGTTGGGTGGCAGCGAAAGGTCCTAAGTTATCTTCAAGGAAACATAGACTATGGTGTTAAATATACTGATTCTTGCGATGCTATATCGATAAGTTTTTCAGATTCAGATTGGGCCAGAAATCGAGATGAGAAAACATCCAAAACAGGTTGTGCTTTGAGCATTGGGTCTGACGTCATCACATGGAGTAGTAAGAATAAGAATAATATATCCTTGTCTTCAGCAGAAGCAGAGTATCAAGCAATGTGTGTAGTTCACAATACCCCACTCTCCATATTATTACTTTTCTCACATTTCTTTACATATTTTATTATATTTTTCTTAGTGAGAAGGGTAAAGGTGAGATCTTATGTCATACAACCTAATGTGCCTTAATTGTAGGATTTGGATAAGTTTTCAGCTAATTTAATTGTAGGAAATCGAAGTAGACAAGCATGAGGAATTTTAGGAGATTGGGTCTCCTCCTTAACTCCTCAATCACTTGAAGATCCCCCCACCAGATCTCATCAGCTTGGAGTTACAAGAAGCCAAGCCCACTGAGTTCATTACTAGCCAAGCTAGTGATAGTTGAAGACAAAAAAATCTCGAGTTTGGGATCCAAGCTTCCATAATTTTAAGGAAGTCGTTGGTAGCTTTAGTTGTATAAATAAGAAGGCCTAGGGCCTCATTAGGATTCAAATTTTTATTGTAGCTAGGAGGTAATTTTGAGTTGAAGATATTTTGACTATTATTCTCATGTTATTTTTGACATTTTGGTGATAATGAAAATGGTTTCTTTGCTCCAAAGCTAGTAGTAGAGGTTCCTCTTTCTGTACACGTGTCGTTAGATTAGAATCATAGATTAGTTGTTGAAGTTATCCATGTTTTGTTTAATTTACAAGTCTTTGTATGATTGGTTATTTTTTCTTCCATTAGTTGGAGAAGTAGATCAATGTTACATAGTGAAAGAAAATACTTCATAAAATATTGCGAAAATAACCTCATCCTCATCTCCCTCGTGGGGTCATGGTTTGAGGGCCCCACTCTCACAGCCCCAAAAACATATCTTTTGGTTATTACATAGCTTAGGATTTCTTGTTGATTATATCATTGTTAATGATTTCTTAGAAGAACCTGCAATTGTCATTTTGGTTTCTTGAGTTTGTTGTAGTTAGAATGCATTGCATTCCATAGATTTGATCCATTAGCTATCAATAAATCAGTATCTCAAATTCAACTCATATTCTCCACATTTACATAAAGTGGTGCATAAATGAAGAAATGAATATGTGTTGTTGTAGGAGTTGTTGTTCTATAGGGAGGAAATCATTCCACTTGCCCCGTCTAAGTCATCTCCACCTCTTGCCAAATCCTGGCAATCACCAATTCAGATTTCTATTTTGTAGCCACCTTGGACAACCACCTTGAGAAAATCTGACCATATTGAAGAGTTGGGATGATCCTTGGGTAGTGTGCACCTTCCCCATACCTTATTCCACCATCATACACCTTCCCAACACTTCCTTCCACCTTCCCTACCTTCCTACATTTTTCAGCTAAGTTTCCTATAGTAAACCAAGACATCGTGTAGTAACTACAGGAAATCCTGTAGCAACTATAACAGACTCTGTAGCATCCTACTTTAGGTCATTTCACATAGAAATGATGATCAGAGCCTAGGGTAGGCCTTCAACTTGACCTCCATACCCCTAAATGCCTTTTTTGACCCGTTTTCCCATACCTTCCTCTCCTGCAAAAGATCATCTTGTTTAGTTTAACATTTGCATTTCTAAATTGAAAACGAAAAGACTCTTTTCTGCAATATTTAGCTAGTGCATGCCTACATAAGGCTTAGCAATGTTAGGATCATTTCCATGATACTTATTCCAAATAACAAGATGTTATAATACAGGGTTAAATTAGGCATCTTCTGCAAGTAATGTGTGTTAATTCCTAGCTAGGTAATTTCATGTCATTTCATAGAACTTTTTATTTTTCACTTTCATTTTGTTAACATAGGTGAGCATTACTTTCTGCATTAAAGATAAATTTGCATTCACTATTATTATTTAGCATCCTTCTAGTCAATAGAAGATTGGTTTGAAAAACCCTTTTGGTTTATCACCCCAATTGATAACTGACAAGAGTAGATTGTTTCATCTATTGTGCAGATAGCATTGTCACCTCCAAGTTTGTATGAAACTCAGGTTAATAAAGTAAAGTTGATCACCCTAGGAGTTGTAGCATCCTTGTTGTAATACTAGGGCTCATCAACATCTGCTTGTTATCTGTGCTAGTGGCCATGAGTGTCAATTGATCAAAGTATGTGTTGAGCTCTAGTTAGACTTGGTTCTTCTCTTTGGCCTCGGTGAGTGTTCCAATTGATGGGGTGCCATACTTTCTCACCACGAAATCTAATCTCTTGTATAATCATGCATACAAAGCCTCAATATTTGTGATGAGTGGTAGGAGTTCCTCATAGTTTTGGATTAGACTCTGGATACATGATTTTTCCAACTCTACCTATGGCTTCATCATCTTCTGCAAGTGAAGCAAAGCTCCATTGTACCTCATTTTCCGTCTATGTACATGATCAATAGTGGCATGTATATCTGTGAGTGTTCACATTATCTTGGTGCAACACTATTGATGACTATGTAGATGGAAAAATACCTTGTTCATAGTGACAAACCCATCATATGATCTCCACATCACTCTCGAGAGAGACGATACTTCAACCAGTATCACTTTCTTCATCTTTGCTCTGGCGGGTCCTCTTGATTGCTCCTTTCTCTACCTGGCTGCTTACACTCCCTTATCCATGCACTTGTTTTCCACTATAAATAACTTCACACTCAAGCTCGTGGCTTCAACATAATCCTTTCTACCATCAGCCAACGTAGTTGCATTTATTCACACATCTGACACAATCACCCATTCTTCAAAGTGTGCAGGTGATGCATGCTCATCCAAAGTGTGCGCTCTACATGCTTTTACAACTCTGTGTTGTGACTCATCAAAGGCTATGTTGTACACATCTATTCCTAGATTATCCTTAAGGAGAACAATATCCCCTGGCTCACTTGGGAATTTCTTTGTTGATGGAGCTCGTGAATCTTGTCCAGGGACCTTGGTTGCTTTTGGCATGAGGTCGATGTCCTGATATTGTTCGAGTTGCTCCATATCCATGTCCATATGTTCTCCTCTCAATTCATCCTACTGAATAAGTTCCTATTCATGCAGCTGCTCACCCTGTTCCTCATCTGTTGTTGGTTTTGACTCTTCAAGTTGTATTGGTGCAGTTTGCATTGTTTGTTCACCTTGCACTTCCTCATGTTCATGTTCCGATTCATGTTGTGCTTCCTTCTCTCTTCTTTGCATCTCTTTTTCTTCTTTGAGATTCTGCTCTACTTCCTAGAAGACAAGGGAGAAGGCTAGCGAAGAAGGAGGAAGCCCTAAAAGAGTGTAAAGGTCTTTTTGACAATGTTGGATGCCACAAACATGTAAGGGGATTTCCCAATGTGAAGTCCCACTTAGACCTCACACCATTTTGTGTAGGAGTCCCATCTAGTTATATGGTCCAATCACCATTGGAAATGTTTCATATGTGTCTTCGTTACGAAACATACATAAGAGATTGCAACACCTCTTTAGGGAAGAAAGTATGTAAGCTTTGTGAGACAACAGATGTAATATGCATGAGGAAATTCCATGGCTGGTAAAGGAGAATGAGCATTTAGTTAGGAAAGTAATAGTACTATCCTAAAGGAGGACCCAAGAATGAAGAGAAAGGCTTGTTGATTACATACAAATTAGTCCACGTAATAAACAACAATCATTAAAACATAACTATGCATATTGAATAATATTCATATCTGTGTAATGAAATATTTCATTAGCCTTAGTATGTAATTAAACCAACATATACCATAAATATAACAAGAATAGTGCTACTACATTCATGATACATGTATGGATAAGTGTCAGCTCATAGAGCTTCTGATTATGAACAGAAAATCCAAAGTACATGGTTACATAGATGAAACACTAGATCCAAGAGCGGAACATGAAGCCAAAACTTGCTTCTCCAAAGAGTGATATATCTCCTATGTAGTACAAGAGAAACCAAGGCAAGATTGCAAGAACCCAAGCCCTTAGCTTGAGTTATGAGGAGCTATTTATAACAAATTAAAATGACCTTTGGGTCTCCTCATGAGTCTTTAACTCCTATGACCTTTCATAGACATGACGTTTTACATTCCATGTGTGGCTATTCACATTCCACATGTTTCCCTTAGACTGCATTACATACAAATTATTAGAAAAAAAAAATACATATGAGATGGTGGTTATGTGAGACAAAATTAATAATATGAAAATGTCTCATAAAATTGACAATTCATTTGCTTCCTCATGGAGCTCATTTGTAATGTATGTGTTTCATTTCATGAACTTCCTTGAGATGAATTTGAGCCAAACTGGCAAGTTTGTTGCATACCGAATCTTCACCTCCAATGCCTCTATCAATATTGTCTTGGATCTTGATTGTACATGTTGGCTTATAGGGCCTGACCCAGGTTCAGAGGTGATTTAGCCAAACAAATCTCTGTACTACTGGCGCTTTTAGGAACAGTTTGCGAAGTGAAAACTGAGGTCTCACTTGAAGTAGTATGGGAGGGTGATAGAACTAGGTTTCTGCACCCTAGAGATGTCTGATCATTTTCAGTGTTCCACATATTTTCCCATGTGCACATCGCTACACACATCTATCAGTACCTCACGGCCTACAATGCTACCTTTGCGTAGCCCTTCTCAAGGCACGATCCGTGTTATTACCCAATTCCTTCCTATTAACCAGATAACCGTTGATCACTTAGCTTATCAGTATGTGTCTAGTTGTATTTAATAGTGTTCAGTATTCATATAAGTAAGCACGATAAATAAAATGATATACTTAAACAGGAAATAGCACAAGAATAGATTCACAAGATTTGGAATCAAACTTCTCTTTATTATTCTTCATCCTTGGTTATAGACTTCACTCTGCCCTTCGCACTCAGCTGCACGGGTCCGCACACTCAGCTACAGACTCTACTAGGCCTCTGTGCACTCAGCTGCAGAGCCTCTTCCTACTACTATGACTCAAGGCACTTAGACCTTTACTCTATGCTTGCTATCTTCTAGCAAAACTCTACAGACTATTGTGCACCATGGCAGACAGGTGCAACCTCCTATTAATCTAGATTTGGATGCTTGCCTCCATGAGCACCGAGAAAATCTTGTTATCATGAATCCATTTCACGTCCTTGGTGGCCCAAAGCAAAGCGTATTTCATGGCCTTTGGTAAGTTTCAGTCGATGCTTGGGAATTGGTTATCCTTTGATAGTTCCCCTGCTACCAGCAAGATGGACAAGAGTATGCAAAACTCTGAAAACTGTTGTGCATTGTGGGGGATAGGTGTGGCCTCCTATTAATCCACATTTGGATGCTTTCCTCCATGAGCACCCAGAAAATCTTGTTATCACAAATTTGTTTCGTGTCTTTGGTGGCCTAGAGCAAAGCATACTTCCCGGCCTTTGGTAAGTCTCAGTCGATTCTCAGGAACTGACTATCCTTTGGCAATTCCCCCACTACAATCAAGATGGATAAGAGCAACCACACATAGTGGAAGGTCTTACCCTGCTCCTCGGCCTCATGGAAGTTGAGAAAAAATTCTTTGTAGAGGAACTCAACCCAGTTGGACACCTTACGCACACTATTCAACCAGTGCAACTACCGGTGCTGGTACTTCATCGCCACAACATTTTCCCATTACCTTACTGGGTAGGAGTTGGGTGGCTACGCACACCTCTTTATCCTAGATAATGGTGATAATGTAACCCCTCTTTTTCTTCTCGAGCTTATATTCTTTCTTCATGGCCTCTGTGAGAGCCAAGTCGTTGCTTTTCCCTTCTATCATCATGGGGACCTTTCCCTTACAGGGAAGCCGAGAAATTTCGTGTATGAGATATGTCATGATTATAATAGGCTCCTCTAGCCATAAGTACCTATCATCCACTAGGAAAAGAAGCTACCTAATGACGAAAATGGTGATGGGCGCGTGGTGAAAATGTGGTATCCATAGCAGATGAGACAACCCAGCCTTTTCCACACCGCATAGCCATTTTCACAACTCCAATGTTATCACAGGCCCCTATGTATTCTATTTCATTAGGCTTGTTGTCTCTAAGTGTGGGAACTTCTTGATGTCCTTGAGGTCCTAGTCCTCAAATTTCATGCTGGGAGTTCAGCCTAGGAATGGACCCTCAAAGGTAATTCCATTGGGGAGGGGCAGGGTCTGGAGCACACTCTTCGTTGCATCCAGATCCTTTGGTATTTTGGCTTTCCCTTTCCATGGAGGGACATACTCGGGCAGTTTTGTTGCAAAGCACATTGGTTGGATGTCTTCCTCCATGTCTTCTTCTTCCTCTACTGCGTTAATCTGAGCCTGCAAGTCCTCTTCCTCTTCATCTGTCTCAATGGTGACTGCCTTGACTTTTTCTTCCATTGATAACTTGTGACACAAATTCCTCGGGGACATGCATATTGGTCCCATTGCTTGCTTATTTTTCTTTGGTCTCTATGTCTGGAGTGATTTATGGATTTCTAGCATAGCTCCAGTGCCTTTGGGAACATTGTGGGTCTGCACGGCCTTGCCGGTGGTTCCTTCTTCAATGCCCAACCCATCCTTAGTGGCCATCATCATTTCTGAACTATATGTTATCTTTTGTGAACTTAAAGGCTCTATTATCGCTCAAATCCCCACACTTTGTGCTCTGTTGAACCGCTAAAATATTAATTGACAAAGTGTTGTATGCTAGCTAGCCCTTAGAGTTCTATAGCACCTTTTGAATTCAAATTCAACCATTCCCCCTAATTCTAGGTCATCAACGCTTTCTTAGCGGCAGATTTTTCGAAATCTTGCACATAACTCCTGTCTTAAATGTTTGTTTCCTACTCCATTTGGCCTTAAATTGAACATCCCATCAAGAACAGTGACACCAACGGTCACTTCCCAACCTACCCACGCAGCAGCACATCCCCCCTATGCAGCTATGAACCTTGTGACCGATTGTTCTTGCATGCACCTGTCAGAGTGCGCAGCCACCAGGCAGAATAATTTATAGTCCCACACTCTATTCCAGCTGCCTAGAGTGCTAAGACTGTTCTTCCTACGGCTAGTCAGGTGGTCGCACCACCTGTGCGAGGCTCCATCTCTTCCTCCAGTATAGTCTATAGAAAATCCTCATTTTCCCTCATGGCAGTCGGTGTTGTGTGCCCTACTATATGTAGTGCGCTCCCCTAGTTACTGTTTTTGGTGAGATGTGATCTTAGCCATTGCAATAGACTAATTAATTCTTGGTGATAGTCATCTAATTCGTTAGTATGATCATTCGCCCCTTGACTTACCATCCTTGTTTTATCGACAAGAAATGCTTTCTTGATCTTTCTTTCCATCCTTTTGACCACTGCGTCCATCAAAATTATTTTCTTCCTTAGTCGTACCCAGTCCTTCTCAAGTTCGTGAAGTCTAAGGTTCCCTTGCCGAATGGCTTATTGAAGCCTTATGTGTTCTACCTCGTGTAGTTATGTGATTTCTGTGTCCTAGGTTTTGCGCACTGTTGCACCTGTTGGTGGTATTATGTGTGGATTCATCTTTGCATGCCCCTTAGAGATTACAGTCCCTACTTCATTCTACAACCTTGGAATTGTTTTTGCGATCATGGTTTTACACATGGCCCTATAAGCCCATCGAACCACTGGTACCCACATGTCCCAGTCAGTGCGTCTCACCTGGTAAACCCTGTTCAACACTTCACACAGCTTCTCTATGGATAATCCTTAGCGCACTTCGCCTTTCCTACTGCTGTGTTTTATTTCGATTCTCTATTTTGGGAGTGGTGTGTGCTTGGGTGGGCTGCGTGTCATATGTCTCTACCCATCGAGAAATGTAGGTGTGACAGTTTTTTGGCCCTTGGTAACTGACTTTGCTGTGTTTTGTTTCGATTCTCTATTCTAGGAGTGGTGTGTGCTTAGGCAGGTGACATTTCATAAGTCTGTACCCATCAGGAAAGGTAGCTGCGCAAGTTGTTTGGCCCCTGGTAACTGGCTCTCATCCTTAGCTATTATTTTCCAAATCATAGGCTCATCATCCTCTTGCATTCGTGCCAGTCCTCAAAGCTTCCTTGATGCATACCCCACCACCTTACGGGCGTTGCCTGTAGTGCCCATTTCAGAGCATCGAACCACTATTGTTTTGGTACTGTGCTCTAAAATTTGTTCAGGATTTCATCCACCACTGTCAACCCATCATACATAGGCAGATCCCTCAACTCTATTGTCATGTAACGTAGTGATCTAACCATCATGTTTCAATTAAGCATTGTTACTTCATGCAACGATTCTGCCATCGCTCTATTTCTTCGTTAGAATCCATAGTGTAGGAGCTTTCGTGCTCCCATGATATCTTGCCATCTAGAGTCGAGTTCACCCAATCCTATTCTCACACGGTTATCTCGTATATGCAATTGATATCATCATCACTATCATCGTCACACACTAGTTCAATGTATCATGCTCCTTTGGCTAGATCTAGTGGTACTACTACACATAGTGACTTTTTCTCAATGATCATTTTTCACTTCTTCAGATTTATGACTCCATTCATATCGGAGGCTCGGTCTATTCCTAGAAGCACGGGATAGGGATTACTATCATCGACAATCTGTATCACTTCAAAATCTTCCAGTGCTCACACCTTCAATATCCATTGTTTCCCCTTGCAATCTTCCCATGGGCAAGACCTTCTGTTGGTTCGCCATTCGCAATTGAATAGGAGACCATTGTAGCATGGGTCTGCCCATGCATTCCCATGTTTTTTTTGGAAGTACATTCACATCCAATCCAAGATCTAGGATTACCTAATCCATTTCATACTCATTGATTTGTGCAGTCAACCTCATTTCCCTTCCTGTGTGCAATTCATGCTTTCCTAGTTTCTGAATCACATGTGGTTCTCTTGACACCGCACACCTAGTGATAAGTTCTTGTATTCCTTTTACTGCCTTGCTGTCATGTAGAAGTTTCATGCATGTATCCAGAAAGGTAGTGAGCATTAAGGATCCTTCCCTGTTTCTAGTTGATCCTTACTACCTAAAGTGGAGGCCACTGTGAAGCTCCGCTTAGCTTCCATGAATGTCTCCTTTGCACATTCTAAATCAAATTCAGGTTCCTTTGTAGGAGCCTTGCGAACCCACACACTTTCTTCGGACTGCTTACCTTTATCATTGCCACTAGTGATACCACTTCTGAGCACTATGTTTACATTCAGGTCTTCTTCGCGTGGCTCAGACCTCATCATTCACAAATTATGAGTCGGAGGAGGCTGGAGTACCACTTTTTCATGTAGCCTAGCTATCAATGTAGGGCAGTCTATTGCCTCATGATCAAACTGAGCACAACAAAAACATGATGTCTTTGTTAGATTTGTACAATTACAGGCATAGTGTCCTGGCCCTCCCCAATTGTAACAAATTAGTTTTCTGCGACCCCTTCCTCGTCCCATTCCACCTCAACCTCATCTGTGTCCCTGAAATTGAGCATGTGCCATTCCTACATTTGGGTCAAGGGCTCATGTTTCGATCTGTACCCTACAGGCAGGAGTCTGATCCATCATTAGTTCGTAGATTCTGCAGGTGAATTCATCATGGCCTATTGACCTACAGAAATTACAAAAAAATTGTTGGGACGTCTGCGTATACTTCTACAATAGATGACAACTATCCGTAGTGTGTTTCATCCTATTTGACAGATCATGTACCATAGTGCAAGCACTATACTTGGTCCTGCTTATGCCTCAGGTCTTAATCGCATCGACCCTCCTCCCGCCAAGTAATTCATGAATACTAGACAATGGTTCTTGTCATGACCCTGACACTTCCATTTTATGCACCATACCTCCTCACGCACCTCTGGCAGAGGCGTCCTGTCCTATGTCAAACTCTGCATCTCCAAACATATATTTTTCAGTTGTGCATGGATTTGTTGGACTCCCAGACCACGATCTTGTATAGGGGTCTCATGCAATCTCATTTCCATCTCCAAAGCTTCAGCCTGGGTGGAAAGCTTTTGTTGTGACAGCGCCATCCTTAAATGTGGTGTTAGTGATGCTACAAATCATGCACAATGTTTTCCATCCATTAAAGTCATGTTGGCTTCATGAATCATACTCTTTAATCTTTGGTCCAGATCCCAAGGTGTCTCGCCCGAGAGCATCACGATCTCCTTAAACCTGATAATTGATTGTATCTCCGACTTTGGTCTACTAAATTCCCTATTCAGTGCAATCTGGATTTCTTTGATTCTTGCATTTGGATGGTCATTCGAACACTCAATGTACCATGTTAATGTGTGATCCTGCAATATGCTTACCAGCGTAGCCTTCTTTATATTTTCATCCATGATTCCTTGTTCTTCCCATACTGCCCTTACCAGGAACTAGAATTGGTCTGGATCTTCATTCCCTACTCCTTTGAATACCGACAGTTTGATTGCACTTTCCATACTGAACTGTGGTGGTGGCAGAGGTGGGGTGGGTGGAGATGTAGGTGAAGAGGGTGAGACAGGTGGCGGTGTAGGTGGAGATGGTAAGTGCGGAATTTGTTGCCTTATCAGATTGACCACACTTCTCGGAGAAACTTTCGTGAGATCTTCCTCAATTTCCCACAATGGTGAAATTAAGGAACTAGTTTCTAATTCTTCACTACCTCCACTTCTGTAGATATTTCTACGTCGTGTACTCCTAAACATTAATTTATTCACATAACCCGCTTTTCACACAATAGCATCTTAATCCAAGTGTTCAAAGATTTAATATACTTACCTCGTTGTCCTTTGAGGAAGCATCATTCCGCCTCACTGTAGCTAAAATTCATATCTACCACGAAATCAGTGATAAATCCTCCTATAATTCGATCGAGCCAATGGTCCACAGCTCGCACAATCTTTTCTCTTGACTCTTCTAGTCTGCGCACTAATCCTGGAGTCCACGTGATTTGTTTGTCAAGCCCACACCTTCCCTGACTGTCTGCTAGCTTCGCGATCCACTCATACAACTCAGAAGGAAAGGATGCAAAGAAAATTTCATGGATTTCTATATATAAGTAGCACTCCAACCACTCTTCCTTAGATACTCGTATATTCCTGTTTTCCTGCGCCGCAAACTCATGAATCTTCTTGTCCAACCACCCTTCGATTTCTTTCTTGGATTTGAGTGACATGACATTAGACATCCCTTATGCAGATCCTGAGCCTGGCAATGGAACCATTTGTTGGATTATAGGGGCCTGACCCAGGTTCAGAGGTGATTTAGCCAAAAAATTCCCAATACTACTGGCCCTTTTGACAACAGTCTGTGGAGTGTGGACTGAGGTCTGACCTGAAGTAGGATGGGAGGGTGCTAGAACCAGGTTTTTTCACCCTAGAGATGTCTTATGATTTTTAGTGGTCCACAGATTTTCCTTACGTGCAGGTCACTACGCGCATCTATCAGTACCTCGCAGCCTGTAACGCTACCTTTGTGCAACCCTACTCGAGGTGCGATCCATGTTATTACCCAATTCCTTACAATTAACCTGATAACTGTCGATCACTCAGCTTATCAGTATGTGTCTAGTTGTATTTAACAATGTTTAGTGTTCATATAAGTGTGCGTGATAAATAAAACAATATACTTAAATAGGAAATAGCACAAGAACAGATACATAAGATTTGGAATCATACTTCTCTTCATTATTCTTCTTCCTTGGTTATAGACTCGACTCTGCCTTGCGCACTCAACTGTAGGGCTCCACACACGCAGTTGTGCACTCTACTAGGCCTCTACACACTCAGTTGTAGACCCTCTTCTGACTACTATGACTCAAGGCACTTAGACCTTTACCCTATGCTCACTATCTTCTAGACTCCATTTGTTTTCATCTATCTCTCCTTTTCTTTACAACTTAGAGCCTCGCTCTATTTATACAATCCCATGGTCCGTGGAAAATGGGTAGGCCGACATTACATTACAAAACTTAGGGTAGACAACCATATGACTCAACATACATTTCGTGCTCTGCGCACGCAATTCACGGAGTCTTACAACATTATTTTACCAAAATTTGGGCTTTGGACCCAAAACATGTTGTGGGGGGCTTCCATGCCGAACAGTATAATATTCCATAGCCATGAAAATTTCATGTGGGATTTGACTATTGCAATCACATATTGTAAAATAATATCTTTGGTGATTTCCAAGCCTTCCTATTTTGATGCTTGCTTGATTTGTTCTTAGTACCACCTAGTTTCCTAGAAGACGATTTCCCTGCCCCTTATTTCTTCAAGTGATCCTAGTAAAGGCATCCCATGTTTTTGTGTTAGAGACATCAAACCATTATTTAGGTGACTATATGTTGAAATAATGTTAGTCACACATTCTCCAAGATAGTTATAATTCTGATGGTGGAGTCCCTGCACTTGGTCCATTTCTGCAGTTATCATATCCTTTCTAACCAACTGTGGTAGAGCATTTGATATTTGGAATCCCATTCTTGAAGTTGATCAACTAATTTTCTTGCCACATTCAAGAGAATCAAGACTTCTCATGCTTTCTTGTGAATGCAAATGAGAGGAGCTACCACTTGTTCTAGGATTATCATCTCATCATATAATTGTGCCATGATGTCCTACATTGTACCCAGTTCCTTCTGCATGGTTGACTGCCATTCTACTATATTAAAGCTATGTGAATATAACCATTGATTTTTCATAGCAAGGTGTTTCAACTATTTCTTCACTGAAGCTCACTCTATTATTAATATAACATTATCATTCAATAGATATTCAGAGTCATCTTACAGTGCTGTAGAAAAAAAAACATTTATCACCATGATTTCCCTATGATTCCTTCTGGTATTGACAATTATCACCTTCTTTATAGATACCGAGACTGAGTTCTGAGGATCATTTGTGATTTCTTCTTCTTCCTCCAGGGACTACCTTTGTTGTTCCTCTTATTATCTCCTTCTTTATTCTTCTTCTTCCTATTTATTTCTAAGAAAATCATATTTCTTCCTCTTCTCCTCTTCTTCTGATTCTCTCCTTTCCTTTTGAACTTGAATAACTTCTATGTTCAAAGGATCAACTTTCCATTTCCTGATCCTTTATCCTATTGAATCATGTTTGATCCTCTTCCTAGCAGCTACTCTCTTTGCTTTAGGGATTATCTATGTTGCCTCTTGTACCTACATATCTAGAGTTGGTGGATCATGGGGTGAACCAAATTCCATTCCTAGATGTATCTTTCTAACTGCATTGTGCTAGTTCCTCACCTTCTCATATTCTACGGTAGACAATGATGAATATCCCCAATTAAAACTGATCCTTTCACAATTCTTCCTGCACACTCTCTAGGGATCATATCCATGAAAGTCCTTAACTCATAAGTGAAAAAAATCCAACTCTTGTATTTCTACACTTTTCACCTTGTGGCTCTTTAGTTCATACATTCTGGTCCTTAAGGAGAAGGTGGGCCAAGGGGGGTTTCTTCCTTCTATGAAGAACTCATGACAACCCCTTGTCCAAATGATATGCTACTTCTTACAAGACCACCTTATTGGTCACATATTGCAGCATGAGGTGAGGGGATATCTGACATCCGAAGCATATGATATAAGTACCCTCAGGTGCTGCAAACCAATCTGTGATGGCGTGTACTGACTCCTTCACTTGATCTTTCATGCAAGCATGATCGATCTCATATATCTTATGGATATGATTGGGAAGAAGTGCTCTTCCAATCTATCGTATTCTATAGGGTCCAGTTCCAATGCATTCCAAGGAAAGCATATCGCAAACATATTCCATCTAACAAAAATGTAGACATATAAAACTCTGGTGCTTAGTTTTCCCTCAAATATGCCTTTTCCTGCTCGACGTGACACTACAACTAAAATGACAATATATCTTCCCAATTGAATATCTTACTACATGTAACCACCATGCTGAGAATATATATCTAATTTTCTTCTAACACCTCAATGTTATTTCACTCATGCAACTGACAAAACATAGTAATTAGATATTAGTTTACATCCCTGAGAATCTTGGTTGGATAAACTGTGGATAGGTGGTGATGAAACTTACCAAGCTTTCAGCACCAAGATTTAATGATGTCACTTGTGTAGATATTGTCCCATCTAGTGTAAAAGCTATTATTGACATATTTTGTGGGTCTAAGCATATTATAGTAAGTATGCATGTCTTCTCCATTAGAGGTGGTGAGTTGACCACTGCTCTCACTACGAAACACAATATGAGAGTCATCCATGTGTGTAATAATCCACTCAATCACTTCTCCGCAAGGAATGAATGGGAATCTGCATGTGATCATATACATCCTCAACCTCTTGATATTGATGTATACTTCTAGATCCTCCAAGTTTTCAACAAAATGTTTATGCATGAATGTGTCTTTTACGTCATTCCATGTGACCTCAATAGACTTATATATGAAGAACTATTTATCTGCATAAATGGGAATGGTAAGCTTTGTAACCTCAACTACTTCATTAGTGATTTCCTATGAGGCTTCCTTGGATGTCACTTTACGTGTAGCGGGAGGCATGGTTCTAACAAATTATGAAAGAGAAAAAATAACTGTAGCTCGAACACCTATTGGTCGAAGAACACTCATGGTGAAAATGATTAGATTTATGAAATATCCTAACTAATACAAGAAATAGCATATAAAATCATATTCAAAGATACGTTAAATTCAGTTGAGGATGCAAGCCTATCAATGATGAAACATAGTTACTTGCACGGTTAAGAAATATGGATTCAACTAAGGAGGGTGCAATTACAAAGCACAAAAGGAGTTCAAGGGTCATTCGGGGCTTTGAAATGTACTCATGCTCTTAAGAAAGAGAGAGAAACCATCAAGGGCGTAGGGAGCACTCACAAAGCACAAAGGACAAACATTCATGAATTCAATGTGCACTCATGCGCTCAAGGAGACTAAGGGGATGCATAGGCTCATTTCGATGAGATGAAGGATTGGAGCTTCAATCCTTTGAGCCTTCAACATGTGCTCATACACTCAAGGGAAAGGAGGGCACATTGGTGCATGGTGAAGTGGTGAAGGCAAAAAATTCAAGCCTTCAAGGTATGCTCATGCGCTCAAGGAGAGCATAGTTATTCATGACAAAGAAGTGTGCTCAAGAGGAAAATTTATTTTTCTTGGCCGCATTTTTTTGAGTTAGTCATGGAATAAATCTCCAGAAGTTGCTCTGTCATAGAATGGCTTAGGGAAAAGTCTAGCAACATGATTGCATGATAAAAATGTGGAGAGGAAATTCATACACGTTTTTATGGGTGTTGTCATAATGATGATTAGAATGTGAAGAGTTAAAGAATATGTAGAGTCATAATTTGAGACAAGAAATTAACACTTGTAGAGGAAAAAATGAAAAAAAAAAACAAGTAAATAAACTAAAAATAAAATAAATGACAGTAAGGAAATAGAGACCGACAACAAAATGATGAAAGGAAACCAACATATTTTACATGTAAAACTTACTTGGAATGTAGATCAATGAAGAGTTTCTTGATCCAAAGATGTGTGCCCAACCCATATGAGAATGATTATGACAATGAACGATTATCTAGGTTAATTTAAAGAGATTACATCCAAATATGTCTCATGCATGCTCGCCACTTATTGACAAGTGACTCAGTTAGTTAAGAAAAGCGAAGTGGGCTCCTATATTCTAGGAGTGCGCCCACATGCAACAAACAAGATCATGCATTTATTTTTGAAGGGTGAATATCTTTATGTTAAAGGAACACACTCAAGGACAACACACTTGCAAATCATGAAGGAGTGTGCTCAAGGAGGGTGCACTTCTTCAGCTCGAAGGAGTGCACTCAACACAAGAGAAAGTCTTCATTAACTTGAAGTGCGTTTTTACCTTAAAGGGTGATTTTATTTCTTTTGTTTAATTTTGTGAGCTTTTGTGTTATTTTCATGTGTGTGCATGGAAATAAAGACTATTTTCTAATTCAAGAAAAGTTATGAGTTCAACTAACCATGGGCTAGAAAACACAAGTGCTTCTAAAGGTTAGGTGATGACGCTTAGGGAACATTGGCTTAGGAGGACATGACACTTAGATAAAATATAAAATAAATAAATCAAATAATGTGAAAACAAAAGGGGACTTGAAATAACAATTCATGTAGGCTCGAAAATCAATTTAGGAAAAAATTTTGGAGGGTCATTCTCGTGGCAACAACAATTCTAAAATTCACTTTTGTATTGTTCATATGTGCAAGTACCCTAGGGTTTCTAGGTTTACCTCAAGTCCAAACTACAATAAGTGTTGCAAGTTGTCTTGGCATGGATCAAAGGCTAGAATAGCCTTCATTTTAAAGGGATTTTTCTTCGCTATCCTTGGATATTTTTTCTTAAAGGAAGTTTTGATGGTTGATTTGGTCTGTGGTGAGAGCCATGATCTAGGGTTTGGTCTTGGAAGTCTATTTTGAAGTTGATTCTACAAGAAGAGAAGGTATTTATGGGTTTTCCCTTTGGAGGGGATTTGCACTATCTTGGAGCCTATATCTTGTGTTCATTTTGTATGGTCTTGATCTTGTTTTTACATTTGTTTGATGATAAGAACATAAGCATAGTAAATAAGAAGATGAATTTAAAATCATAAATAATTTTCATGGGTGGAAAGGATAAATTATATACTTCCCTAATATAATTTTCCAACAAGAACAACCTAGGTTCTTCAAATAGATTAACATGAAGAGGACAACTAATTTTTGGATGCAATGGAGATTGGAGATGAAGATAATTAATCTAGTGTAACAATTATGATATTTTTCTAGGTAGACTATATTCATCTATGGAAGTTGAATTCATTGAGGACAGTTGAATATTTTGTGGAGGCTGAATTAATTTAGGATAGTTGAATATTTTATAGAGGCTGAAATCATCAAAGGGAGATGAGTTAATATTGTTGTACCTTGGAGGCCACTCCCTTTGTTTCAGAAGCCAAATTGTGCTAGTGCCAAAGCCATTTCCAGGTTCTAATAATTCGTAAATTCTATATGCTAAATTTCATTTAGTTTTAATAAAATATTGGTTGAGGCATTTCATGCATATCCAATTAAATTTACGATGTAAAAATTAATCAACAGACTATCCTAATTAGTTTATGTGCCAAGAATATGAATGAATTTTTTGTTGTCTACATATTTATCAATATATATGAAATTTTATAAGTTATACCACTAGGGTTTGTAAGGGGAAATTATATCTATGGTATATGAGATGTTTTTTATACTAGCTTGAGGGATTTTTAGTGAAAAATGCTTCTAAATCAATTGTAGCAGGAATTACATTCCTCAGTGCAAAAGGTGTATAAAAAGTTATGGAGAAAATTCAAAGAGTATAACAAGAACCTAACAAGACTGATATGGCTAAAAAGAAGAAACAAAATCACTAGAAGGGTTTTTTGCATTGCTTTGAAAAGCTAGAAAGAATGGACTATATATATTAGTCATAATGGCCCAACCATATAGAAGTAAATATAAGCAAGAAAAATTGTTTTCTAGGCATCCAACAAGAGAAAATTTCTCTAAGAAAGACTTCACATGCCTCATTAAGCCGAGTAGATTAGAAGTTGAAGGAATAATGTGTTTTGCCTTTGTTTTGAGAGGAAGAATAGTCAATTTTTGTGAATCCTTCAACTAGAATGTATGTTGAGTTCTTGTGCCTCTAATCTAAAGTGACAGAAGTCTCTCAGGACCAAGTTATTAGCCCATACGTATCTTTGTTCCATAGGTGATCTTAGGGCCAAAAATTTGTAGATGATCTTGTGCAAGATCCAAGTCACAACAAGGTTGGTTCCAGGGCTCTTATGTCTGGAAAAATTGCGAGTTAGTAGACTAATTTCAGTCATGAACGGATCTACGTAATGCATGAAGGAAAAGAGGTTTTGTTGGACATATAGAGGAAGTCTCAATCTGAAGTCCAAACCTATGGTTCCTCAGAACTTTGGAGAAGTTTGAAGCCACCTCCAAGACCAAAAATTATAAAGTAACCCAAAGGATATAATTAGCTCCTTCGTGCAACAAAGTGTGGCATCTTGAAGAGAATAATAGTACGCATATTTTAAAAACATAAAAAGAATTTTTGTGCTTACTAGAAGCCCTAGTTTGAGGTTCAAAAAGATAGTAGAAAATTTAGTATTTTCAAAGTTGATAGAGGTACTAGACCTTTTGCTAAGGAAATAGAAAAATAAGGAAGAAGTATGGTATGATATTCAAGAGTTGTTTAAAGAAAGGTGTTGTAATAAAAGACGAATTAGAAAGACAAACTCTATGGAGCCCTTGGTGGGTTGAGTTACTAGTCTCTAGAGCCACATTTGGAACAAACTCTTTAGAGCCCTAGATGGCTGTGGGTTAACTTACTACTCCTTAGAGCCCTAGACAACTTTGGTAGAGACCAATATTTTTTATTTTAGTGATTTATGGATCATAGAGGTGGAATCATTGTGGGTGAGGGTTCAAGTGGTTTGACCTCTAAAATCCTTGGTTGGTTTTGTTTTGGTTTATTCCATTAGATCCTACATACATGCTTGGAATATGGCATGAGGGTGTGTTATAGACATTTTTGGGCACTTCAACCCCAATCATAAATTTCCATAAACTGAGGGCTCCTAAGTCCCTAAAAGTGTTGCTTCACTACC
>APFE030618531.1:161139-171571 GCA_000404065.3 Pinus taeda
GATGAATTGGTCTATGAATTCAATAATTGCTTCAGAATTTGTTGTCTTTAAAGGAATTGCTTCAACCCACTTGGTAAAATAATCAGTACTGGTAAGGATATACTTATGCTGTTTGGAAGAATGTGGAGTAATTTCTCCAATGATGTCCAATCCCCATTGATCAAATGGTTGTTCAATGTTGACTGGTTGCAAAGGGAAAGCTGGTTTTCTTTGTCTTCCACTAGAAGTTTGACAATTCTGGCATTTCTTTACATATTCATGAGCATCGCTAAACAGAGTGGGCCAATAATATCCAGCATGGATGATTTTGTGAGCTGTTGTATCAGCTCCAAAGTGTCCTCCTGCCGGTCCATCATGTAATTCCTGCAAAACCTTTTGTGCTTCAGGTTTTTCTAGGAATCTTAATAAAATTGTATCATAGTTTTTCCTAAAAAGCACATCATCAATAATTGTAAAATTTTTTGCTTTCAATCTAATGGCCCTTTTGTTTTTGTAAGATAGGTTAGAAGGTGCATATCCATTTTTTAAATAAAAGATTAAGTCAGCATATTGTGATTCAGGGTCAGCGATACTTATCTGGTTGATCTCTTCGGTTTGATCTGTATCACCTGATTCTTGAATGTTGGATGCTCCTGCTAATAACCTGCAAAAACCTTGGCCTCTAACAATCTTTGCTAGTTTAATTTCTAAGTCATATTCTTGAAGTGTTGTAACCCAGTTTGCCCTTTTTTCACCTAATTCCCTTTGGATTAATAGTTGCCTTACTGCAGGGAAAGGAACTATAACTTTTGTATGGGATTTTAAAAGGAAGGGTTTGTAATGTTTGACAGCTTTATATACAACAAAGGCTTGTTTTTCTACTTTGGATTAATTCAATTCAGCACCCTGAATATTTGAACTATAGAATGAAATGGGTGCTTCCAAATTTTGATTGTTGATCTGTGTGAGTACTGCTGCATAAGAGAAATCAGATGCGATAGTAGACAATGTGAAATGATTAGAAATATTAGGAGTATTTAAAGTGGGGGCATTGATTATTGATTGTTTGATCAAATCAAATGCTTCTTTTTCTGCCGATCCCCATCTAAAGACTGAATTTTTCTTAATCATACTTTGAAGTGGCAAAATGATTTGAGAAAAGTCTGGAATGAATATTTTAGCAAAATTGATTTGGCCTAAAAATGACTGCATGGATTTTTTATTATGAGGGAAAGGGATTTAAGAGATTTCTTTGATCCTATCCGGATCAATATAAATGCCATCTTTAGAAGCAATAAAGCCTAAGAGCTTTCCTTGACCAAGAGCGAAGAAGGATTTTTTAGGGTTAAGTGAAATACCGTATCTCTTGCAACGTTGAAAGATTTGATTTAAATCATGCAAATGATTGGATCTCTCTTTAGAAAATACAGTAATATCGTCTAAGTAGACGACTACTGTTTTGTTAATCAACCCTTTAAAAGCTATATCCATCACTCTTTGGAACGTGGCTCCTGCATTAATAAGTCCGAAAGGCATTTTCTGATACGCATACGTTCCCCATTTTGTTCTGAATGTGGTTTTGAGTCGGTCATCAGGATGGATCAAAATTTGGTTATATCCTGAAAAACCGTCCAAAAAGGACATTAACTTAGAGCCAGCCACTGATTGGAGTATCTGCTCCATAGTTGGTAATGGGAAATTATCTTTTAGGCTCGCCTTATTCAAATTTCTGAAATCTATACAAATCCTGATGTCGCCATTTTTCTTTCTGACTGGCACCATATTGGAGACCCAGTTTGAGTGCTGAACGGGAAAAATAATCTTAGCTTTCAAGAGTTTATTGAGTTCCGATTTTATTTGACTCTCTAAGTTTGGATGTATTTTTCTCAACTTTTGTTGAACTGGTTTTTGTTCAGGAAGCATTGGAATGGTATGCTGGATGATGGATGTATCATATGTTTTTAAATCGTCATATTTCCAAGAAAAAACATGTTTATTTTTTCGTAACAGTCTAATGAATGCTTCATTTTCTTCCACAGAAAGTCCTAATCCTAAATTAATGTTTTGAGGAGTTTGCTCAGTGCCAAGGTTTATCAATTCAAATCTTAAGGTAGAACTTTGGAGCTTTGTATTGGTCATGGGTTTAAACCTGTCTTTAATATCATAAAGATCCTCAAGCTTCACCACAGGCTTTGGGATTGAATTTTCCTCGGGTTTACCTCACATTCGAATATCGTGCTCGTTTTCCTCAATGATTTGATCATCATAGGATTTTTCGGAGGTTAAAAACTGTAAAATGTCTTCATCGTGGTTGAATACTCTCCAATTAGTGACATTGTTAGGAATTGTTGGCCTAAAAAGCAATTCTACTAAAAATCTATCTGGGCTATAATCTTCGGAAGTTAGGAGCTTGGAAGCGACATTGGCTAGCAAGTCGGCTGTTGAATTTTGAGACCTGGGAATGGAATAAATATTGAATGCCAAAAAGTGGGAGGTGAGTTCCTGTACCAGCAACTGATAATGTTTGAGATGGTTAGAAAGACAATGAATTGTATTCCTTACCTGCTTAACAATAATCTCAGAATCTCCAAACACTTTCAAATATTGGACTTTGAGGCCAATCACTTTATATAGTCCTTGGACTAAGGCTTCGTACTCAGCTGTATTATTCGTGCATTCAAAGTCTAGCCTGCAGGATTGCATTGTTTTTTCTCCCTGTGGGCTAACCAAAATACATCCTGCTCCTGAGCCCTCGCTAGACTTGGATCCATTGAAATATAAAGACCAAAATAAAGAATTATCTACAATCTTATTTACAGTTTTCCCAGTATCATTAAAACATCTTGACCTATCTGTTTGTGAATAATTTTCGATCTGAGATGTGGAATTCTTTACTGAGAAAGGAGATGGTTGGGCATCAAAGTTGCCAAAGGATGAATCCGATGAATAATTCCCCAAAATGTTGTTATTAAATGCTATAGGTTGATTTTCTTGTTCAAATTCTGTAACTCTGTGGGTCATGTGTTTCTCCCGATCGATTTTTATTTGATTCGGATTACCCATATAGGGAAGCCACATATGGGACCAATTGGTAGAAATATACCCATGGAGCTTTTCTGACCAATCCCTGCTTAAAATTAAACCATAGAACTCAGGTATATCAGCGATTAAGATATCAATCCTTTGAACCACTCGTGGATCAGCCGATAACCTGATTGTAACAGAGTTTATTTCCCTTAAAACCTGGACTTTAGTTCTATCTAACTGCACAATGTGAATTGAAGACTTATGAGGTTCTATGTTCAGTTTAGGACAAACTGAAGCTGGCATTATATTGGATGATGCCCCAGAGTCAATCAAGCAATTATGTAGATTTCGATTGTAAATTTCGTACGTTAAGAGGAAAGGAGGGGTATGGGAATTTGATCTATCTCCAATTAGAATTGTATCAGTTGCCTCAACTCTACCAGAAGGTGGTTTTCCTGAATCGCTTGCAGCTTTAGTACTGGGAAGAGGCGAAGAAGGAACTGCATTAAGTTCTTTGAGAAGCAATTTTTGTTGATGTTTTAATTTACTAAGTTCAAACATGGTGATGTTTGCCTTAGTCCTTTTCCTATCATCAACAATATTATAGTCCATTGAATCGGATAGTACCAACGTCTTAGATGACGTAGGTATATTGGAGGATGACGGTTGACTTTGAGATACTGTTGCAGGTGGCTTCCTTGTGGGTACCTTTTCCTTTGTAGTATTGGTACCTGCACTCCTTTTCTTTGAATTGGCCTGAACAGGTTCAGGAGTACTTTTACTCCTGGTAGTCACGGGAAAGGCTTCTTGTTCGGCTTCAGTATCGAAGTTAGGCAGTATAAAGTCCCACATTCCATGGCATTCAACGACTTCCTCTTCTTCTAATTCAACGAATGGTGTAATTGTTTCTTCTTGTTCTTCTTCCTCGGGATCTGAATCTGCATAGGATATAACATTTGGAGGCTTGGACTTAGGCTTCTCAAAATTCCTGTAAGGTTTCTTTGTTGAGGACTCTGCTACTTGCTTCTTAATCTCAACCATTTCATTTGACATGGTTTTGAGGACTTTTTGAAGGCCCTCCATATCATATGGATCTTTGGTGATTTTCTTCTTTGAATCATCCTTGAAAGACACTTTTTGGGATTTCCGTTCCTCTAGAGCAGCTTTCGTTTCCAAAGCGATTACACGTTTTTCGACAACAAGGGCTTCTTCCATGTTTTCAGCCAATGTAGGTTTTTTAGCACTATCTACAAAAATGGCTATGAGGGTAAGGCTATAATGTACCATTCGCTTCTAATTTGTTCACTTGGCTTATCATCGGTAGGGATTTTGTTCAAGAGTTTGTTAAATCGGGACTTAAACTCATTAATTGGTTCTCTTGACTCAATCCTTAGATTGGAAAAGTCATTGATGAGTGTAGCCAAGGATCTATCATCGCCGTATTTGGTAAGAAACTATTCCTGAAAGACATTCCAACTGGTGATGGATCCAGAGGGCAAGGAAAAATACCAAGACCCTGCTGATCCTTGTAATGTGTAGGGGAACAATCTAACTACAACATTTCTTCTATTACTCCCTTCAAATTAACTGACAACATAAAATTATTTATGTGTTCCTCAACTAATGTTCCAGCATCTGGATTGAACTTTGGTAACCATTTCTCAGGATAATCGGGTAACAGATGTAAAGGCGCAGGCATAGTGACTGCACCAGGACTTCTCCATGGTGTTTGAGCCATTTTGGGAGTACCAACAATTCCCTGTGGTGTTCCAGGTGATTGGGGAGGAGGTGGAAATGAAGACTGAAAGGATTGTGATGTTGGAGGTGAAGTCCCTTGGTGAACAATAATATGTAATGGTGAAGTGGGTGTTTGACTTCGCACTGGTGATGATGAGACGGAAGATGATGGAGAAAAGGCTTCACTACCAGAACCTTCAGTGTTCTTTTTAATCCTTTTCCTTTGGGGTAAAGGCAACTCAGGTGGTTCAATACCGAGTTTTTCACTTTGAAGTCTGGTAAGATGATGAGGTAAGCGAAATAGCGAAGTATGACTGCCTTGTGATACTTCAAATCTAGGAGGTGAAATCGAGAAGCCTTGAAGTTTCTGGATGATAGACTAAACTTCAGGGGACTCCGAGCTTAAACGTTCTGAAGTATAATGAGGTTGAGCAGTAGTAGTTGATCCTTCCTCTTCTCGTCTGGATACTGATATTTCAGATTGCAAACGAGAGGTGCGAGGAGAGGCAGAGGGTGATTTACTTTGTGAATGGTCTGTAGGTTTTTACTTACTCACCATTCTTAGTGGATGGGCCTCCTTCAAGCATAAAATGTTGATGCCCCGAAAATCGTTGTATCAACATTGGGGGATAACCACCCGGTCTAGACCTTAATACAACTCCTTTTCCGTTTGGGATGGTGGCTCCGACTGGATATAATGGGACCAGTTTCCCAATAATGAATAAAAGGGGTGGATGAACGATTGGTTATCTAATCTAATGATAGGTGAATAATTTAATCTATCAGCAAAAATAAAAGAACTATTACTAATCCCGGGAACTATTATTCTTTGGAAATGTAGCGTTTGATGATCTTTGTCTATTGACAGGCATATAGATGACTCTATCAAATAAACATAGATATTTATTCATTCAAAGATTACTTTATTTAAATAGTTAAAAAAAGTGATTAACACAATATTGCTACACTTATCATTTATATCATCGATACATACATGATTAGAAGAAAAGCACACTGTAAACATCCAATAGTGGAAGGAATAAAGAATGTTGTTAAAACACATATATATCCGATAATAGCAAGAGCGATCAAATGACAATTCATGTAAAAAGAATGAGTACAGACATAGATAATAGTACCATATGAGCTGCTTATCACTCCCAATATCAATCGCTATTTGAAATTCTTCTTCTAACGCAGAAATACTTTTAAACAAAGACAGTAGTGCACATTCACATAAAAGCTTCTTTGTCAAAATGAGAATGATTGGTCCAGTTTTATAAAAGAATATCCCTGAAGTACAATAGTGCAACTTCAGGTTTTAAGTCATATACAAAACTTTATGACCCTTTCTAAATACATGAAAGGGTCTATAAATACTAAATTAAGCTAACTACCTATGAAACTGAAATCCTACTTAATTGGTATCAATTGATCTTGAATATCTCCTTCACAGCAATCTGGCAGTCGGCGTCTTGAATCATCATTCAGACTATTTGCCTTTAAACTTGAGCTGACATATCGCAAGCATTGGCTCCACTTCAGGTGGTCTGTTGAGGCGAGAATTGAGTTGGGCAGCATAGGTGGCATCCTGAATATTGGGAATGATATACCCGATTGCATCTGTAAGGCATTTGAGGGCTGCTCTCTGGCTGTGCGGTTTGACTAAAAAGAACCAATAGGCGTCCCATGTCAAACTGTTAATTCCTGCGATTAATCTTCCATTTTTCTCTAGTTCCGGGTAACATGACTGCTTCAATGTTTTAGCTGCTGTCAATTTACCTGGATTACATTGAGAGATCATGTTAGACAAGTAAAGAGTATTATTAACCAATTCAACCAAATTACTAGTGGTTTATTTTCATCTTGAAATTGCTCTCTCTGCTTTCATTAACTGGGACTGCCATTCTGTAAATAATATCTCTTTATGCGATTCTAAAATCTTTGGTAAATTAGTTGCTTGTCCCTGATCGGTATCTTGCCATTCAAGAGAATTGGTTAATGTTTCATTGGCTTGATCCAAGTCTGTTCTAGCTTTTTCTGATTTCTCACTTATTGATGTCGTTAAATCTCATAATGGTTCCGCCTGGGCGATTTATTGACATAAAAGCTTTATCTGAGTTATCAATGCCTTGTTTATCTGTAATGCCTCTACTTTGACTTCATCTATCTGTGGAAGTTTCTTTGTTTTCTCTAGCTGGGTTGATAGTTGAGGAATCTGCTCATCTTTTGACTTCAACATTTTTTCATTCGCTGCTTCTAGTTGTGCCAATGCCTCAGACAACTCTTTCTGCTTTTGAACTGCACTGTCATCAATCCTCTGTTTCCCTTCCTGCAATTGTTTAGTCAATTGATTATTTATTTGTTGTTGTATTACTAATTGTCGTTCTGCCTGCTCTACCTTTTGCTGTGCTTCTAATAGTTGCGCTTGCAGTGAAAAGATATCCTGGTCTTTTGTTTTCAATAAAATGCTTACCTCTGATGCCTTGTCTATTGTTGCTGCCAAATATGCTCCAACATATTGTGATAGTTTTGTTAGATCATCAGAGGGGTCAAATTCCTCTTTCCAAAGTACATTGCCCATCGCTGTTTGTTCTGGGAATAGGGAAGGTTGATCAGTCCTTCTCCTCTTCCTCTGTCGTTTTACCACAGCTTTGTGTCTTGGGCTATAGAAGACATATAAGGGAGGAATTTCTTCTATTTGCAAAATAACCTAATCGGAAGGATCCTGTGGGATTATCTCTACTTCTTTCGAACTGGGTAGGACGTTGGTTTCACCTGGAACCTGTTTTGAAGTTGTCTCCTGCGTATCAACCTCTTTTGATGTCTCAGTATCTTTAGAGCGCTCAAGATTACTGATAATTGAGTTGAATTGCTACCTTTCCTGGAGCAATTTCAGGTCAATTTGAGTATTTACATTCACATTTATGGTGCTCTGTTCCTGCTCTTTCATCTGGGTTTCCTCTTGTCTTTTCATATGCACTTCTTCCTGTTCCTTTGATGTAACAGGAGGTTCCTTAGTAAGTCGTTGTTCAGGCTCGCTTGATTTTGTTGTTGGGGTTGTTGCTAACAAATCTAGAGGCAGAGTTTGCAACCTCTGTTCTCTAAGTCTGTTGAATTCAACTAATCCATCATCTTTGTATTTGTTTATAGCCAGCGATTTAACTTGGAACATTAACTCGGCTGATGAGAACAGGTCATCAAACTTATCTTCTTTATGTTCAAACTTGGTCAATTTGGCCTGTTCAAGTGCATTATAGGTGACTTTGCGTGGATCAAATCGCCTACTAGGGAGAGTTGCTAGAGTTAATGAATTTATTTTTTCAGATTATTTCTCTGCATGTTTGAAATCATGTAAAGTGTAGATACCACATCTCAGGGGAAAAGAGGGCCAGACCTGCTTCTTATTTTTCTTTAGAGTTTGTGTAACTCCTTCGGAGATAATCTGATAGGCTGTCTCCCTAGCTAGCAGTTTATCAGGTATGTACAAAGGAAGAACGTGAGGTTTGGCTTGACTGCCGAAAATTCTTATATAAGTAAATTTTTCCTCTCTGAACCAACTTCCTATTGATGTCAAATCAATCCCTACTTGGTAGGAAATCTTATGGGCAGGTTTATTAAAGATAGAATAATGAATGGGTAACATAAAGCCATTGCAGATTTGGTATAAATGGTGCTTGTAGTAAGTTTTCCACAACTTCTGATGGTATATGTGAATGGGCGTGGGGTCTTGCGAAGTCCACCTCCATCTGAGCACAGGAAATTCATATTTAAAACACAGGATGTCTAATATCTAAGCACTGTAGTAGAATGGGGGAATAAGCCTTTTAGTGACGCGGGATTTAGTTCTAAAATCAAGAACTGCTGTTAATTGCTTATCAGACAGTATAGTTGCCTAATCCATTATTTCACCATTACATGCCGCTTCCATCAAGGGAACCATTTCTATAGTAAAATTAGCAGAATCATGCAACCCCCACAACCTACACATCATTATTCCAGCATAACAATAAGGAGAGCATAGAGAATCAACCCAGTACTTACCCGAAGATTCATGCTTGTGTTTTGCCGGATTTTGCCTCCATTCCCGAATGGGTTCAGATTCAGTTTCGTTCTCATATTGGAATTTCTCCAGAAATGCCAAGTTGTACTTCTTCTCTGGCACAGGCAAATGATACATTTGCCTCAAATCATCAGATTGAAATGAACCGAGGATTCTCCCATCTCTGGTGCTAAGGGTTCTGTCTGTGATTGGGATTTCCTCAATTGCCCATCTCACTACATCCGTATATGGGAGAATTTGTTCCCGAGCTGCTATCCGATGAAGGAAAAAGTCGGTTAAGTCCTTTAGAGTAGCATCAGATTTTCGAGTGCTATCTGTTGAGGCTCGTACTATTTTCATCTCTGGTTCTTTGGCTCAATCAAATTATAGGTACTTTGCCAAGTAGTTTTGGCGAGTCCTAGACATGTAGTATCCGAGATCAATCCTTTCTTTTTAGTTCCTGGATCAGCGATGAGTTGTTCGGTGGCCGGCGAAGCGGAAGTGATTGTAGTTTTCTTAGACTTCTTCCCCATTCTGCTTGAATTCGTTACTTCGGAAGAGTTCTGCACAGGAGTGAAAATGAACATAATACAGAAAATTGATAGTGTAAACCGAATATGAGCGAGATATATTGATCAATGCATGATGAATGATTAACTTAAAGTGGCCACGGATACAATCTGTGAAAAGATTTTCAGGCTTACTGTTTAATTAAATGGCTGTTAAAACCTGTGAATCCTTTAAATGCCCATCATATCGATTATTGGCCGAATGATTTGTTTAAGCCTACCTTGGATGTTTTGGTGGTTGAGCGCAGATGAATGACTGTTTGGAAGATAAGGCTTTTAATACAATTAATCGTATTAATCTTGCTTTAAGATTTCTTTGAAATTCGTGCTTCTGGCTTTATCGCAATCGGGCGTCGGGGAAATCTTAAATCATTACATTGGTTCCATTTGGAATCCCCGATTGCCGATAGCGATATCGCATCGCATCGGGAGTATTAACTGGGCACTTTGAAAAGCATGCATGGTAAATCCCCGATCGCCGATAGTGATATCGTATCGCATCGGGGCGAAAGGAATTTTATTATGCCAACTTATTATTGCCGATATCCGATAGCCTATTGCAAGTTGTCGCATCGGAGAAAACCAATGGGTCTTTAAGTTATGCCTCCTTTGTCATTGTGATATACGATCTTGCGATCGCTTTATCGCAATGATAAAAGATTAATCATTTATATATATAAGACCTTTAATTGGTTTATCAAAAAGGTTTTGTAATGTTTTTTATTTTGTTTTCGGACCTTTTTGAGTAACACTAAGTTGATACCAATTAAAATCAAAAGGGACCCATTTCACATTATAGTTTTGAGAATAATAATGATATGAAATGGGGGGTTTTTGTAGAGCACAACAGAACCTAACACACAACATCTAGAGGTCTACGCTAGAGATGTATTCCGGAGTCGTAAAACCTAGTCACTGTTGTTTTCATTGTTGGTTGGGTGATTCCTCCACTTTGAGGTGACAAGTGCCAGTATGGACTTGTGCTCCCACGTACCGTCGAGTATATATTGGGAGACCACAATAGGCTACATCCTTTATCCTTAGGAAGCTGTGTCTGTCGCCCTATCGATCGCAATGC
>APFE030618531.1:176741-214235 GCA_000404065.3 Pinus taeda
GGAGTAGATTATAATCCAAGGGTCCTTGAACTACCATCACGTTCATGTGAACAGTTTTCCTTCTCAAAGTAATGGGAACATTTGGAAGGATCCTTAAAGGTTGACTGGTTCCTTTGTCCAAGCCTGTTAGATTTCTCATTTTAGGAAAAAGCGATGGTGAACCAAGCACTTTCCAAGCAGTTGAGGAAAGGATACTCACAGAAGCCCCTTCATTGATGATGGTACTAGCCGTGACCATTTTGTAAGCTTTTACAATGATTTTGAATGGTACACTAGCTGGTAAACGGGGTCTGCCTAGTAGATTCCAGTCGAAGGAAACGACTAGGTTGCTTGGAGGTGGGACCGAATAGACGGCCGGATATGACTCTGATGAACTTCCTTCATGTGATAAAGGAACGGGTGGACTGCCCCCAAGTTCATCGGAGTCTGTGTTTATGAAAAGAATTTGAACGGTGTCGTTCTCATTCTCTTCAGTGACGGTATCATTCGAAGATGAACACTCTGAAGGAAAGACCGGGTCAACTACCGTCTCGACCTTTTGACTTTCGTCTGGTATGGATTTAGAGGGTTCATTTTCGATGATAGACGCTTCGGACGACCACAATGACAGGCCATCCAGATTTTCAACCAGTGGAGGACTTGGCAAGAGTTTTTTATATCCAGGAGGAAGCCGTAGCGGTGAAGAAAGATGGTCATCCAAAACTCTTTTGGCTTCGTCAAGGAAGGGAGAAGGGTGGATGGCGTGATTTCCTTCACACCATTTACAAGGACATCTGGGATTCATTTTCTGTCCAGGTGCTTCACTTTCACTGGTTGATGGTGTGCATTCAGCATGATCATCAGAGGTTGATGACACCGGATTGCGCAAACGAGGAGATGAGTCCCTTAAGATCCGAGGGATGCAGGGACAATCTCGGTGATAGTGGTCTCCATTGAAAATGACACAAGGAGATTTAGGTTTAGACGGTGCAGTGTGAGGATTTTTGCTAGATGATGCTTGGTTGCCCCATTTTGATTTTGGTTCCTTTTTCTTCTTTTCCTTTTTCTCTTTCCGCTTCTTCTTCTTCTCAGTTACTTGATTTTTAGCTTTATCAGATTTATCAAGTGAAGAGGAAGGAGGAGAGGGAGAATCATATGAAGCAGAAGGTTGGGAGGCAACTCTAGTGTCATCTAGTTGCTGACTTGACTGTTTAGGAATTATGGGATTCTAAACGACAGAGGTAGAGAAGAGCCAGACAAGCAAACCAATTTTCAACCCTGGAAGTGACAATGTGGCCATATGGGGTGCACCAACATCTCCCCAAGAGGAGAAGGGATTAGGATTTCCTCCAAGGGGAAATCCTTGGTTGGTAGACTCCATTTTCTCAACCTAAAGACCAACGAGGGAATTTGTGATGTTATTCCGATTAAAATAAATTTTGAACACTTTGACACAAATTGTTTTTTCAATTTTAAAGAGTCGAGAAAAAACAAAATATGACTCTAGTCGCCTTCAATTTTTATTGAGCCTGAAGTGATAAGTGCTCAGAGGACCTTTTCCTTTAAGGAGTTTGAAAAGGAGAAAAATGGACTTCTCTGGAGATCTAGGCAGAGAGGGTTACCAAACCAATCGTAAAACTGCAGAATACTTTTTACGATACGACAGTCAATCTTCCCGAATGTTGTGTTTAGTGTATTGCGATCGATAGGGCGGTAGACATGGCTTCCTAAGGATAAAGGATGCAGCCTATTGTGATCTCCCAAAATATACTCGACGGTACGTGCGAGCACAAGTCCGTACTGGCACTTATTGTCTCAGAGTGGAGGAATCACCCAACCAACAATGAAAACAACAATTACCAGGTTTTATGACGCCGGAATACGTCTCTAGCCTAGACCTCTAGATGTTGTGCGTTAGGTTCCAAAGGGTTGTTGGATTCATTAAATTTATTTTAAGTTGATCTTGCTTAAAGATTTTCCTTTCAGGTTCACCGCGTGATGTGTATACAATTCCTAAAATGAAGTCTAAGATGATAAACAAACGTTTAATCTTCTTTTGACAATGAAAATACTAGCTACTAAGGAAAGAAAGAATCTTTTAGCAAAGAGCACAGAGCACACGCTAAATGCACTGTCATAAATCAAACCAAGAAGTCAAAATGCAAATGCACATGCATGTATTTTTTTTCAGCCTTCTTAATGTATGAATGATGATAATAAAGCTATGTTCAAATATGAATAATTTTCAAAGCGACAATACTCAACAAATTTCTTTCCAAAATGAAGTGAAGGTAAGAGAGACACTTTGTGATTTCGAAATGAAAATTGCTTTTCGACACTTTAAAAAATATTAATTCAAATCATATGCAATAGTAACTGTATAATCGACTAATATAAACAATGGAATTGTCTTGTAAAACTAAAAATGACAGCTACGACACTTTTAGATCAAGAAACGACAGTGCGACTATGCTACCTTTTTGCAAAAGAGAACTGAAAATGCCACACAATACACAAAAACACTTATAGTTCTTTGCACTATGGAGGTGGAATAATGTAAGAGAAGGGAGTTTTCATAGAAATACACTGACCATAGGCTACAAAACATTTGAATAGGACTAAAAAAACAGTGAGAAAAAACTACAGTCTGAAGGTAAAGTTAACCTTCCTTGACAATCTCACCTGTCACACTGTGAATTCAGTATGCAGCGCACCGACTGCACTCGGGAAGTGCGATGCATACAGACTTCCTTGAAGGCAAGGTGCGATGGTATCAGTGCGATACTTTAAACAAGTTTTTACTCACAATTTGCAATTCAGTTCAGGGATTTAGTCTGAGTAAGTAATGTTCAGTATATGTAAAAAACAGGGGTGATCTAAAGAGGTTACTAGAGCCACCACTTAGGGAAATTAGACTGTTTGCAGATCGATTTTTTAATTCATAAACAAAAACTGGAGATAGACTGAAGCAGCATTGATCTACTTTTCATTTGTATAAAAAATGCAGTTCGAAGGCTAGCTAGCTTGGCTTAAGGCTCCGTCTGTAAGTTTATAAAAGAAACAAAGATAGATAAGCTAACAAACAATCTATTTGCTCCCTAGTGGAGTTGCCATTTTGTTATTGGGAATAGTCTCAACTTGGATGCTGCTATTCCTACTAGGACTGGTAGCTATCTTAGAAACAAACAAGTAAAGTCTACTTTCACTTTCCTTTATGAAAATAGATAGGAGTAGAACAAGGAGACAAACCTTAGTCTTGCACTTGATTTCCTCTCCTTCCTGATAGAGCTTTGCTGCTTCTTCTTCATCTGCCCAACTTCAAAGAGCACCTGTGGAATCACAACAATATACTACTATCGAAGAACAAAGATCTATATTCATAAATAACATAGGATCAGATGTGCGTTAACCATACAAATGCATATATAAGTAAACATACAAGAATATGGAGGAAAACTTGAATAACTTTATTAAGATAAAAAGTAGCAAGAGGATTACAACCATATGTTCTGACCCAGCATCATCCTCCAGCTAGAAATCCCTTCTTCACCTCAAGTAAAGCTTAGATCACCGAACGCTATGAATGTACACCAGAAAACCAATTGCACTGCTCTATAAGATACAAAATTCAAGCCTCTGGATCTCTATGATGAGGGATCCATATATAGATGATTACAGGGAATGAGTCATCTTCTGGGGTCTTGATTAGTGTCTTCTCTCTGATAGTTCCTGCTTCCACTTGGAGAATGATGATCTCTTACTCATCCCTGGTCGAAAACAGAGAGGGAAGTGTCAGAGGGGAAGCTTCTGGAAGATTCCATGATCTTCCACCTCGCATTTTGTTCCTGCCAATTGTCCATTCATGACCATCTCACCCTACAGAGGAGCCATTCAGTATGCATCACACCCTATACACTGGGAGGTGATATGCATCGCACCCTCTGCATTGAGCTTTCAGTATGGTCTAGTTTTGACCATTTATGAGCAGTTTTCAGTGGAGAACTTTTGGGAGATGATGTAATCAGTTGACCTTGTTCCTTTAGGTAGTGAAGAAACACTTTTAGGGACTTAGGAGCCCTCTGTTGAAGTGCCTAAAAATTTCTATAACACCTAGTTCAATTTTGGATTCAAATTTGAATGTTTAACATTTCCATTATGTTAAATATGAATTTCGAAACTTACACAAAGTTTTGGGCAATGGTTTGGACGCTAACCTAGAAAAGTGGATCAGTTATCGAGACCTGTGGCACAAAGCAGGGGAAATTAGGCCATAACCACATGGAATTAGGCCTATTCATGTGGTTGGTTGACTATAACCACAGATTTTCCTTGTTATGTGTGCAGTTGGGGTGTTAGGTTAGTGAAAATGGATTCTAGCTCAGGGATTGATCACCTAGGGTGGTTGTTTGTCTCATGTGTGATTTTTAGTCTTTATAGGATGTTAATAAGTGTTTAGTTTGTAGGCATGAATTCATTAACTTGAACATTTTAGGTTGGGTCATGTCATAGTGACACTCGTCTCATGTTAACCATGACAATCTTGTGAATTTGGGTAAATATGGGAGGGGTTCTTTCAGGGTGTTATTAGAGTATGTTTTGTTCTCTTTGGGTGATATCTAATACCATAGGGTGGTAGTAGAGAGAATTTGTAGCATTGGACCTTAGGGTAGATGTGATTTTTATGCATGCATGTTAGTTGTAGATGTGCTTATTGTGCATGCATTATGATGGTCATTGTTGTACTCGTGTCTCATCATGATGTTTATGTTGAGATGATTAACAATGTTGATGTCATTAATATATTATATATATATATATATATATTATATATATATTATATATATATATATATATTATATATATATATATATATATATATAATATATATATTATTATATTATATAGTGCTAATATGGACTAGTTTGTGTAGACAAGATAGCCTCCCTTGAACTTCATTAAGTTATGATTTTGATTATGTTTATATTTGGTTTATCTAACATGACATGTTTGTAGGAAATAGAAGATTAGAGATGAAAATAAAAATGGTGGATTAGAGTTAACATGACTCTCCTTATAGATTAGCTGAGAAACAAGGAGATGAGTACTCTCCTGATAAGAAAATACACTGAGAAGATGGAAAGAAGAGATCAAAAGTCGCAAGGCATATAATGAAAGGATAATTTAGTCATAGGAAAAAATTTCCAGATATTAGGAAAAACAAGAAGACACTAATTCAGTGATCCTTTAGAGCTTATCATATTTGCATAGACAAGGACAACCAAGGATCAATCATGCACAAGAGGAAACTACTAATGGGGCATATGGTAGCACATCTCGATTAGGGCACAATTTAGACAGAGATGACATGGTTAGAGGTGGCAAATGGATGGATACACCTAATAGGAGAGATAACGGTTATGGGTTCTATTCCAATTCAGTTTTAGATAGATATAATGGTCATCTCCACCATCATTCTTACAGGAGGATTTAGAGAGGGTACTTTTCAGATGAGTTCAATAAATCATAGCCTCCTACTTTTGATGGAGAGATTAAGAAGAAAGAAGATTTAGAAGCATGGCTACTTTGGATGAATAATTTTTTCGACTTGCATGATTATACAAAGAATATGAAGGTCTCAATAAACATTTTCAACCATAATGGAAAATAATACATGTGGTGGGAATATTTGAAGCGTTTCGAAGCCATTAAGATAGAGGAGTTTCTATAACATGAGTTTAAAAGACTCTTCAGATATAAGTACTCACCAAAGAGATATTATGATGGTTGGGATGAGGAGTTATATGAGCTTAAGAGGGGTTATATAACAGATGAAGAGTATATGGCCAATATTTTTGGGCTATTGAGATATGTGCCATATCTTAAGGATGATAAAAGAAAAAGGTCCAAAGGTTCATAAGTGGATTTCCTTTAGCATTCAAAGATTAGATTGTTTATGATGAGCCCCGGTCATTGGAGGAAGCCATTGGGAAGCTGAACAAATTTTATGAGTAGTCTAATAGTAAGGTTGAGCCTAGTTAGGATTGGAAAGGGAATGACAAGACTAAAGGAAAGTGGGATAAGAAGTGAGGAAGACCTCAGGATGTAGGTGACAAGCATAATTCAACATCCTACAAGAAGTTTAATGAAGGTGATAGACAACACATATTTCAGTCAGAGGAGAAGAACAAAGGTGATGGAAGGAAGCCTTTGCAGTGTTGGAATTGCGATGGAGAGAATCAGAGGAGATATCATCCACAACATTAGGATGGAAGACCTCATATTTACATTACTCAGGAGGCACAGACAATGGGAGATGTTGGCCAAAGTATTCCTTGAATTTATGAAATAGTGGATAATAGGTAGGTTGATCATTAGGCAACCATTATTGAGATGGAAGGTAAGATTTGTGATCAAGTTATTTCTATTTTGATTGATCCTAGATCTAATTATAGTTATATTAGTCCTGACATGGTGGACCAACGTTTCTTAGCTAAACAAGTGCATGACGAATCTTGGTTGGTGCAATTGGCTACAAGAACCAAGAGATGAGTTCATCATTGGGTGAAATATTTTGCATTTGAGCTGATGGTATGCCTACATAAACACATCTAAATGTGATTTCTTTGGGATTACACAATAGGGTTTTATGCACCGGTTGTTTTTTCATTCTCTAGACTAAATTGGATTGTTGTGATGAGGCTATTGAGTGCCTAGATGATGATGGGGAAAGGAGAATATTATAGGGAAAGAAGAAGACTACATCAGTGAAAAGGGTTATAGCCATGTAGCCAAAGTGTAGTTGTAGGAAAATATGTGTATTATTTGTAGTTCATATTTCTAGTGATAAAGGGAAGGATGTTGAGGATGATGAATTTCTGAAGAGGTATCTAGTTTTGAATCGATTTTAGGATTTCTTTCCTACAAAGATTTTAGTGTTACCTTCTCATACGGAAGTGGAATTTTCTATTGAGTTGGTATGAGGAGCAGCACCAACATCAAAAGCATTGTACATGATGAGCACTCCAAATTTTGTGTAATTGAAGTTGTAGCTTAAGATTTGCTTGATATGGGATACATAAGGCCAAGTGTGTTACTTTGGGGTAAACTAGTGTTGCTTGTGAAGAATAAGGAAGGTACTCTCAAATTGTGTATTGACTATAGGAAGTTGAATAAGGTGACTATCAATAACATGTATCCTTTTTCATGGATTGATGACTTGTTTGATCAATTGAAGGGAGCAAAAATGTTTTCAAAGATTCATCTGAGATCAGGATATCATCAAGTGGGCATCAAAGAAGAACAATTTACAAGACTATATTTCGTACCAGGTATGGGCATTATGATTTCGTAGTGGTTCCTTTTGGTCTTACTAATTCTCTAGATACTTTCATGTGTTTGATGAATAATGTGTCGTGTCCATACCTAGACAAGTTTGTGATAGTATTCATTGATGACATATTGTTATATTTTAAGAATGAGGAATAGAATGAAAAGAACCTGGAAGTATTGTTGATATTGTTGATAGAGCATCAATTGAATGCCAATATGAGAAAGAGAATCTTATTTTGGAGTGAAGTTCATTTCTTGGGACATGTTGTTTCCAAGGAAGGCATAACAGTGGACCCAAAAAATATTAAATCTATCTTGGAGTGGCCAAATCCTAGGAATGTGGATGAGGTCAAATCATTCATGGAAGTAACAGGTTACTGCAAGAGGTTTATTGGGAACTTCTCACAAATTTCCTATCTTAATACATCTTTGTAGTGAAAAAAGGAATAAGTTTGAATGGATAGAGGAGTGTGCAACTAGTTTTGAGTAGTTGAAGCATTTGCTTAAAAATGCTCTAGTATTCAAGATTATAGATCCTAATAAATGATTGCAAGAGAGGACTTGGTGGATTCCCGATGTAGAAGGACAGGTGGTATGCTATGAGTTAAGGAAGTTGAATGAGAACGATAAAAACTATGTGACTCATGATATTGAGTTGTGAACTATCATTCATGCTTTGAAGATGTGGAAGCATTATCTTCTTGGAAAGAGATTCATCTTGATGAGTGATCATAGTGGACTAAAATAATTGCTCTACCAAGCCCATATGAATGCCATACAAGATATATGTTTAGTTACGCTCAGTGAATTTGACTTCGAGAAAAGGTACATCAAGGGAAAGGAGAATAGGCTTATAGGTGCACTTAGTAGAAGAGTGTAGGTAATTCACATTGGAGTAGTTAGTTCTTGTAGGATAGACTTATAGGATTAGATCTTGTAGGTAGGAAAGCATGATGATAGGTACAAGAAACCAAATCATAGACTATAGTAGCAGTAGGGTGAAGGTTATAGGGATGAGTAGTATCACCTAAAAACAAATGGCTTGGTCAAATTCAGGAATAGGATTTATGTTTCGGACAACAGTGAGCTCAAGAAACTTATCTTAAGGGAATTTCATGTCAAGATGTATTTATTTCGCCTAAGATATCAAAAGATATTGATAGTAGTTAATATTTATATCATTAGTTGAGCTTGAAGAAAGAGGTGGTTGAGTTTGTTGTTAGATGTTTAGACTATCAGCATAAAATAAGAGTGTAAACATCTAGATGGTTTGTTGCAACCTATCATGATTCTAGAGTAGAAATGGGTGTTACACATATTTTTCACCATGACACTTGATTGGCATAAACAAATTTCTCTCCATTTGTGAAAGTGTTTCATTAAACACCCTTAGAGGTCAAACAACCAAACATACCTTAAAGAAGATGAGAACTTTGGGAAAAATAGCTTGTATACTTTGTTAATTAGGTCTTGCACACTTTTCCCTAGATGTTTATGCAAATTTGCTAAACTTATCCCTCATAACATCTTAGAACTACGCTTTGTCTAGCACTATGGACCATGCGGATGAATCAACGAATGTAAAAATAAAAAGTACATTCTAGAAACATAGTTGGTCGAATATATCCCAACTGAAAACTTCCAAGTGATGCCTATTCAAGCTATAACCCTCAGACGATGGATATTAGTCCCTTTCCTGAAGGAAACCTAATCCTCAATTAGAGGATCTCACCCTCCTCTTTTGGATCTGAAACTTCTTCCTCTTGGGCTATAAAATGACTAGATGGAAGAGGGATAGAGGAGGTCAGAATTCAAAGAAGATAAACTTATGCTTATAGTTTGAGATTGGAAAGCTTATCATCTAAGGAGGAGATTGTATGCATTTGGGAGGAACCTAGCTACATCAAGGCAAAGGTTGTAAGGCTCTTATTTATGTTTTATTAATAAAAATGAATGCTTATCCCCATTGGATTGTATTACCAAAATGATGAATGGTATATAATTCTTTAGATGTTCATTAAAGTAATTTCAATTCCTAATCTAATTGATTATTAGGTTAATTTTGTTTGAATTATTATGTGACATATGATTTTGATCCTTCTTATGTTTATGGTTGCAAGTTTTATCAAGCATTGAGAGGTTGCATCGAGACACAACAAGGGATATTCATCAAGCATTTCATGATTGGGTAAGATCCTCGTTTACCATATTTAATATCTATTATTCAAATGAGATAAACTTAGGGAAAGAGTCATTTCAATTCTCCATTTATTTCTAGTTTCCATCTAGGATCTAGCGATATCACTCTTGTTAGCAAGAGGAATTTATCTGGCTAACAAATTGGGGACCATACCGGGGAATACTACTGTTCTCTTCCTTCTCCTTAGTTTTGTTTTCCAATCATTTTTGGTTAGATGAGTCTTCATAAAATAGTGCCTTCTCAAATCTGTATGGTTGATTGTCTGGTTTTTTTAATTTTTTCTTCAATTTATGATCCCTACATTGTTTTTGATCACCAATAGAGCACATTTCTATGTTGTTGTTTCCTTACCAACCAAGTGCATGTGCACTATGTTACACTGTTAACTAGCGTAGTCCTTTAATTTTTTTGAAAATTTAGCTTTTCTCTCAACCATGATCTGAATTTTGATTTTTGGAAGTGTCACTATGTTTGTTTAGATTGTTTAACATATATTCTGAACTTGTTTGAGTGCTTTGTTAATATTTTTTGAGAATTAGTCCCTTTTGTAAAAACTAATTAGGGTTTCATCTGGTTGGTTTTCTCATTGATAAAAAAGATATAGGTTATCCTTAAGGTTACTGTCTCCCTGTCTTTTTTTGGTAAACACACTAGTATACTTCTTAATATTGCTTATTTGTGATAAAATTCTTATTTAATTACAAATTAAGAGTTTCTTGAGATTTAATATTTTTGTGAAGAATTGATGTCATTTTTGAATGATAAAAGGAATTGTTTCCTTTCAAACTTTGAATTTTTTGCAATTACACTCTTGACATCATCAGATGAAAGCATTAATAGGGAAAATGCAATTTCTCCAACTCTTGATTGATTTCTATGTGTTTAAAAGTTTTGAGTGATAAATGATAAAGGGTATTTTTGGTTTGTTTGATATTTGCGCAAATTTTGATCTTAGTTTATTTCTGCATGTTCATTGCATTGAAAATAAAACTGGTTGTCTTATAAAGGATTGGTGAAGTTTTGAGTTTTGTATTTCATTTTTAAAAATAAAAGAAACTCCTTCCTTCTCTTAATTAGAACTTCGTTGAATAAAAAAAAAGTGCAAATTGAATGTTCGATTGCATTAAGATTTTTAGTCATGTCATAATATCAAAAGTTTCACTTTCATCACCTACTGAGTATATAACAACTTAATAGCATAATGCTGATTAAAATTAATCTAGAATTTTATATTTTTATGGCTCTTATGACCCACAATAGCTTAAGTGTAGGGCTTTGGAATAGGAAAGTGAGTAAACTTTCCAAAGCTACAGATAAACGATAGAATCTTGTAGTAGAGAGAGAAAATCTAATTATTTCAGTTTTGCTTTGGGAATCTCTTCTTATACATGAGTTAAACATGATATCATGTCAGATCTCGTGAGGTTACCGTACCCACTTCATTGACCATGATAGAGTGATTTTCACGTATTATAACAATACCAAAATGTACTTGGGGTCACTTGAAAGTAAACCTATGATTGATCATGTGGAGGAGCTTTCAATTGAGCTTGTTACTCTGGCCTTACATCTACATCCGATCTATGACTGTCTCCCCAGGTAAAATTGTTGTATTTGATAAAATTAGTGACCATAATCCTAGGGATCTACCTAAGGTGATGGCAGAGGAAAGGTCCTACTATACTTGGAAAAGACATTTCCTAGACTCACTTGGACATTTTGGAGGGTAATCGTTTCTCGATATGGTATAAGTGAAGTTACTTTCCCCAGACTATTTCATTAAGAAGGTTGTCAGGTTAACTGATTCCAAACACTCATATCTATAAATATTTTGACCTTGATCTTTGTAATGTTGTATTTCATCACCAACTAGTAATTATTGATCTATGTGAGAAGTTAGTTTGTGTCATTTGACCTTATAGATTTTTAGCTTCTGTTACTTTGTTTCTTGTTTTTACTTCTTAGAGACTTTAGGTGTAATTTAAATATTGTGTAAATCATTAATTAAATATTTTATCATGGCTAAATTACCAAGACAATCACACCGAATGCTAGGGAAACCCCTTGAGTATACACTGAGTCAGTTAGAAAAGATCAAAGGTGAAAATTTGAAATCATTAGGATCCATGTCTACAACAAAACTTGTAACTTCTACTATTATAGAATCTAATGTAACAATAATTGAATTAAATAAACTAGAAATAACTACGATTCTAGGATCAGAAGTGAAAAAATTTGAATTTGGTCAACCTCAAAAATTAGAATCACACTCAAAGTAACTGATTTAATAATTAATAAATTTATTCAAACAAAATCATATACTAGAGAGGGTTATATTCACAATTAACTAAACCTGATATCAAAGAAACTAAGTCTGAAATTTCTAAGCCTAAATCACCTTCAACTATTATATCCCCTACTCCGAGTCCTCCATGTTCACCATGTGTAAAACTTCTTACCACTGATAGGCTTCCTCCTGGTCTTATTAAAATCAAATAACTTGCTTGAAACAAAGAGAAAGAATTTCCCCATACACCCTTTTTTACCAGTGATCAAAAAATCATTTTAAAACTTCCATTATATCTCTTCAGCCTGACCCTTCTCATTTCACACCCTTGAACTTTTTAGGTCAAGGTATTCCACGATACACTACTCCTTACTCTACTGTACCAAGATTTGATTAGTCTAGAATGGATTCCGGACGTATGTCATCAGGTACATCTATTTTTTACGCTTCTCCAGAGTCAACCTTATATGGTAGCGCATTAGTGCCTCCTAGATATCAATCTCTTTCTAGGACATATTCAAGATATTCTCCCTCAATTCAACCTTTAACTATGTCAACTGGGTTAGGTGGTCCTACAATTTAGGGTTTGACATATGATCAATATATAAACATGATTTCCAGCAACATAGGTAATCCTGAAACAATCCCAACAGGCAGTTATTACCCTCCTAGGGGGCAATCACCATATCCACCTCTAGGAGGATAACCTTTTGTTGGAACTTATCTTACAGGTGGAGGAAAACTTCCTATCAAAAATTATCTACTTTATGGTCAGATCCCTCAAATTAGTATAGGTCAACTTGTTGTATCTCAACCCATTGTTGGTACTATATTCCTTGGGATGAACACTACCTGGAATTCATCATATAACAAACAGTCATTGCCATTTTCTCCTCAAGTGCCCAACTATCAACATGTTCAGCCTATTGGACAACATATCTATGCAATGCCTATTCAAGGTAGTATTATTCAAGGCCAACAAATTTTTTAGTGTTATCCATTGACATCTATTCAACAACCATTGCAGCAACTTGTCCTTGGTACTCCACAAAACCTGGATAAGTCTGTTGTGCCAATATTTGTTCAAACTCCATTTACGAGTTCACCATGAACTCCTATCCCAGGAGTATCACATGCAACTATTCCAATTACTTCTCAAGTAACGATACAACCAACTACTCAAACTATTCCTCAGGTATCTTCTTATCAAACCACTTCTACAATTTTGTCTATACCCCAAATAGCTATGGTGTAGTCTAGTATAACATATATGCAAACATTGTTTCAAGGGCAGGTTCTACAAGTTCAACCTCAGAGTCAGCCTTTCCAAGGATAACCTTTTCAAAATCAATTCTTTCAAGGTCATCTGTACTAGAATTGACCCTTTTATGCATATTTTATCTACGGTCAAATGTGTCAAGGTTCTTTCCAGAATCAAGCATACCCCGATCATACTTTTCAAGTACCTATTCAACCGTAATCTGGTATGGCTCATCCTGGATATCTAGGAGGTATGAAAATTCCAAATTCTCAAGCTATTCCAGGATATCCTAAGTATCCCCCTCCTGGTACAGGACACTTCCCTTAGGGTTATCCATATGTGCAACAAGATCCCAACCGTTACTTACCATTTATTGCAACTTTGGATTTACTAGACTTATGTTGGTTAAAAAATGATCCTATTTTCTATTTACTGCATTAGCTAGAAATCCCTACGAAGTTGCCTAGTGATACTCCTAAATTTGAAGGTAAATCAGGAGAAGACCCACCAAATCATGTTATGACTTACCATATTTCATGCACGTGGAACTCATTAATCAATGATTTTATTAGATTATGACATTTTCAATGCAACATAACTGGTTCGACATCCAAATGGTGTGTAGAATTGCCACAAGCTTCCTTCGATACATTCAATGCCATTGATACTGCTTTTTTGACAATTTTTAATTACCCATTCGATACGATAATGGAAATAAACTTTTAACCTCTTTAAAATAGTCAACGTCCACCCATATCTTAGATCACATTCATGAATGCAGTCGAATAGGTTGTTTGGTTAAAATTTAAATCCCAGACTAGATTTTGGCCGAATGGTTTATAAAATCTCTTTTTCTGGTAATTATTGAAGATTTTGCCAGAGGGGGCATTGTAATTGAGGAGAAATTTATTGCTCATTCCCAATACCTGGATCTTGTTTATACTTAGTCTGGTACTTTGTATGAGAAGATCCAAGGTTTTCCTCGTCCTAGTCAAACCAACCTAGCCCTTACAAGATCACATGGTGCTGATGGTATGATTGGTTATGTGAACCAAAAATATAAGAATAAAGATAAGAACTCTAAGAAAACTCAAATTTTGGTGTTATCTGATTCACCCAAAGATCCTTCCCCTGAAATTACTTTTGAAATAAATTCCATAGAATCATCTACTGGAAAAAAATAAGAAATCTCGAGGTAAGAAAAAATGGAAAATGGAAAGCTAAACAAGATACTTCTCCTAGCGATAAATCAAACAAGAAAGAACCATATGATGAAAATAATAAACCTTGTTATCCTTGTCTAATTTATGATGAAGATCATTACACTAAGGACTGCCCTCATCGCGCTGAAGTTTCTAAATTCATTAAAGTTTCACCCACCGCAACTATTTTGAATGACCCATTCTCTCCTCAAGAATGTAAAATGGTTTCTCATAACCAATCTTCCTCCACCACATCGACATATATCATGACGATGTCTTCAAAAGTTATGGTAGCAATGAGATCTAAAGAGTATGGATCAAAATGTCATATTGAAGATGGAGATGGTTCTAGTTCACTTGGTCAAAATTCCACATCCATTACTCCTACTTCTGAACCATTACACATTGAAAAACCTAACCTTGATATGGTAATTTGATCACCTCCTACGGGTGTTCTTCAAAATTCAACCTTTTACCCTCATGCTACGACTGCTAAGAATTACAACAATGTTGAAAATTTGGCTATGTCACCTTCGACAATGTCTTCTCTTGAAGTGCTGCAGACTTTTCCAGCAAAAAAGAAATTACTTTTATCAACTATTGGAGTAATATATCCTCAGGAATCTAATTTAATTATTTTTAATCGCGAAAATCATGTACTGCAACTCCCACATCAACTGGCCTTTCAAACACCAATCCATGTAACAAATAGATATGCTTTTTAATAGTAATTGACGAAGGAGAATTTACATGTATTATGTCCATTGCTTGGAAAGCTTTAAGCTCTCCAACAATCAATCAATCTCCGATGACTTTGAAAGCCTTTGATGGAAGAGGTTTTATCCCTTTTGGAATTTTAAATGATTTACCTATAGAAATAGAAGGTAAAACAATTGCAATTGAAGTTGAGGTTGTTGATGCTTAGCTTTACTATATCCTTTTACTTGGTTGAAGTTGGACTTATGCATGTCAGTATTGGTCTCATCACTTTTTCTAATGATCATGTTTCTTTACAAAGGAAAAATTGTGAAAGTAGACTAGTTGTCCTATTACACTTCGGACCCTAATTATACTAGTTGTATTCCTTTTGTTGGAAAATCGACTACTCTGTATGAAGAAGTTGGTGTTGGTCTTCTCAAAGCCTCATCCCTAATGGGAACTTTCACATTCCCTCCACCAAATCCTCCTCATAATTTTTCCCAGGTTAATATGATTACATCAAGTAATTTTGAATCTTTGGATCCTTGGAAAGTGCCTTCGGAATCAGAATTAACCTTATACAGCAATGAGATGCCTCTTAGTCCTTTTCAATTGCCTCATCATACAATCCAATCTTTTTCCAAGCCATCATAATCTGACTATGATTGAATGAATATGATCATCGATGAGTATTCTCGTTTGTCAGATCTGGAACCAATTTCAATGCTTAATCCTTTTGATAAATAATTTTTAACTGATGAAGGTGTTATGGAAGTAATGACCTTGGACGAAATGCCATGGGATGATCATCATCATCACTCATCCTTGTTTGATTTAAGGCTTCTGTGGAAGTTTTTTGCAATGGTGTGATCCAGATTGTCCACAGTTTTTTGTTCATTGTGTCGACGTTTCAAACCCCAAAGGGGGTCCATCATCATCACTTATCCTTCTTACCCTGTCTTGAAAAAGTTGAGAATAATTTCTCATCTATGTTTTCATTAGAGATTATTACTAACCCTCAATGTCCCATAGTTATCATTTCTTCTGATTCTAAGAAGAATTGAGGAAACATATCAGCAATGGAAACAATAGACATTTCGTTGAAACTATAAATTACTGAAAATATTCATATAGGATTTTCTTGTTCTTAAGAAGAGATAAGACATAAAGCCCTATTTTAGGAATTCTGTGACATTTTTGCCTAGTCTTATGAAGAAATTCCAGGAATTGACCCTAGTATTGTAATACATGAAATCAAAACTTACTTGGATACCAAACATGTCTGGCAAATATTACATCCATTGCATCCACGAAAATATGTCACTATAAAAGGTGAGGTTGGGAAACTATTAAAGGCGAGATTCGTTTACCCTATTCCTTTAACTCATTGGGTATCAAATATTATATCTGTTAATAAAAATCAAGTAACTATTTGAGTATGTATTGATTACAGGGACACTAATAAAGCTTGTCCCAAAAACAACTATCCAACCCCGTATATCAATCATTGTGCTAGAAACAAGATTTATCTTTCATGGATGGATTTTCGAGTTACAATCAAATAAACATACTCCCTATCGATCAACATAAAACTGCATTTATTTTTCCATGGGGAACCTTTTCCTACCGTAAACTCCCATTTGGCCTGAAAAATGTTGGTGCAAGTTTTAAAAGAGAAATTCCTTACGTATTTCATGATATCAAACATATTTTTCAGCCCTATTTAGATGACCTACTAGCTCATTCAATGAAAATGAAGGATCGCTCATTTCATTTGAAAGCAATTTTCATTAGATGTAGGCACTACAATATTCGTTTATATCCACACAAGCCATTTTTTATATACAATATGGTGAACTTCTAGGATTCATAGTCTCAAAAGAAGGCATTCGTATTGATCCCCTTAAGGTAGAGGCAATTCTAAATTTTCTTGCTCCTTCTAGTATTTCCCAACTCTAGAGTTTGCAAGGGAAAGAAAATGTTTTGCGTAGATTCATCCATAACTATGTTGAACAGACCTAGGGTTTTACTCGATTGTTAAAAAAGGGTATTCCATTTATTTGGGATGAGCTTTCTAAGAGAAAATTTGATGCATTAAAACACACTTTGACTAGCCCACCATTGTCACATCCACCTGATTATCATCGGGATTGCTTTCTATACCTAGTTGTGTCTGATGCCACCATTGGCATGGTGTTAGTTCAAGAAGATGATTATAGTAGTAAACATGTGTTTTATTATCTTAGTAGGAATATCACTAAAAATGAGATGAAATACACACATGTGGACAAGCTAGCTTTCGTAGTTGTTCAAGTTGTTCAACATTTTCGTCACTATATACTTTTGTGAAAAACAATTGTCATTTTGGATTACAACCCTATGATGTATATTATTTCCAAGCAATTTCTAGGGGGAAAATATTCCAAATGGATAGTGATTTTACTAGAATTTGATTTTACGTTTGAAAGATCTAAATCAAATAAATATTTGGTTCACTAAATTGTTGTGTGAGTTTCCCCATACTGACGCACAAACTATGGTAGAAGATTCTCTTACTGATGAATCTCTCTTTTTTATTAGAATGCCAGATCCATGGTATGGAGATATCATTATATATATTCAAACCAAAAAATTTAGGCATGATTTATCTCTAACTCATCATCGTCAAATCTAGTACCAATCCAAACAATACAATATTGTTGGTGGCACTCTTTACCACCACGGTGTTGATTCTATCTTTTGGCAGTGTTTAACTCACCAAGAGGCTAAAAAAAATTAAATCATTTCCATTTTGGAGAGTGTGGTAGTCATATCTTTGGGTATTCCACTATCCAAAAGGTATTGTGTGCTGGTTATTTTTGGCCTTCCACGTTTAAATATTGCATAATTGCAATCAGAAAATGCTATAATTTGTAGGTCTACAATCATAAGATGTGAGTGCCTCTAGCTCCTCTTCACCCTATTATAGCTATCAATTATTTTGCAAAATGGGGCATATATTTTGTCACCTGTAACCCTCACTCGGCTGGCGAGTATGGGTATATTATCCTTGTAGTTGATTACTTTATGAAATGGGTCGAAGTAATGCCTACATATAAAGATGACGGTGAAACTATAACAATTTTCATTTTGAATCATGTGATTACTCGATTCGTTGTCCCATGAGCTATTGTTATGGACCATGGTAGCTATTTTCGTTGCTTTATGATGAATGAATTATCACCACAACTCAGCCTATGACATGATATATCTACTCCTTATTATCCATAAGAAAATGGTTAAGTTGAAGCCATCATTAAAGTTTTAACAAACGTGATTAAGCAAATAGTTTGGTACTCATAAAGGAAACTGACATACCATGTTTTTTCGAACACTGTGGGCATATCATACTACTACAAAAAAATCTACATGTTTTACTCCTTTCCAAATTGTTTATGGTTTGGACGCAGTATTGCTAATTGAATGTGAAATTCCATCTTTGAAACTAGCCATCGAATTGTTACCAGCTACCTCTACAGAGGAAGAGTGTTTTTTACACTTAACACGTTTAGATGAGACTTGACGTGAGGCCACATTGGCTAGAAAGGCTCATTAAAAATGAGTTAAAGCTCAATTTGATCAAAATGTGAATCCTAGTTCATACACAGAAGGTGACCTACCCTTCGTTTATGATCAAGCTCATGACAAGTTAGGTGCGAGAACATTCGGGCCCATGTGGCATGGCCCTTATATTATAAAATGTGTATTAGCTAAAGGAGCCTATGAGCTAGTGCATAATGATCGTATTCCCTTTGGAAAGACCATAAATGGTCTTTACGTAAAGAAATATTGTGCATAAAATATTTCACGGAGATTTGTACATTATTTGTGGTTTTTAGGTGTGTGTGATAGTTAATATTTTACAATTTCCTACTACTTCTTCTCCTTATCTTTTATTGTGCTTTATTTTCAGCTGTTGACATTCCCTAAAACTTACATTAACTTTGTTCATGGTGCTATTCATAGTGCTCAGAATTTGTCTTCCGCGGCCTGGCTTATTTATTCTCCCTGTGATAAGTTAGTCTCTATTCATGGAATATGCCTAGATCAAACAACGAATAATATAGCATAATATAGTGTAGTTATTGAACTATTATCCGACACCATCTCATTTGGTATTCAAATTTTGATTGTTAAGTTAGATTCACAACTCGTATTATTACATTTAAACAATGTCTATGCAGTAAGAAGTTCATTAATGTTAAGAATTTTTTTACGGGTCTGTCTTTCGGAAAGGTAGTTTGATTACATTGAATATCAAAACATTCCAATAAATTTAAGCACATTAATTAATGCATAAGATGTTCATGTGTTAAATAGACATTTGTGACATTTGTAAGTAAAAACAATATGCATCCAAATATTGATCAGAGATAAACTGAAATCAAAAGTAGTAGTCTTCATTAGCATAAAGCTTGTATAAAAGTGTGTCATACAAAAATATGTTGTCCAAGGACCTAAGGCCCCGTGGCCTTTATTATCTGATTATGTTAATGAAAAAATCAAAATGTGACCCTAAAACCCTAAACAACTTAGCATGATGATGCTCATGATATCAAACTTTGGCATAGGAAACCTGACACAACAATCATCTAAGTGGTCCTGGAACTCCAACCACGTGTCACTGGTACTGAAGAGGTATGTCATCTTTCCCAGTCTCTAGGATGTCTAAAGTCAACCTCTCCAAGTTGTGCTCCATATTTTTTAATTCCTTTCTTGAATCTGGGTTGGCTACCATGACCGTTATAGGCTGCTCACCTCGTTTGTCAAAGTGTCTTAGCCTTGCTATTCAGTTTAAGCCCAAATCTACATATGCATTGTAGATAATTAACCTTTGAAGGTAAAATAACACACAAAAAAAATAATTTAAAAACCATATCAAAATGAGAAATTATTACCTAGGTCACCATACTACATCCCTGTTGGAAGTGGGATATTAAGGTCACCTCTATAATCCATCCCTATGTATGGGAAGTCCTCAATCAAAATGATATGTTGGCCCAACCAGTCAAAAAACTCAAGGGTATATCTTACCACCGATTCATCACCTCCATGATGTTCCATAAACGACACTCATCTTAGCATAAGTGGATGTTGGGGACATCCCTCACCCACTAAAATCTTATGTGGCCGAATGAATGGAATCCTCTCTAGGGAAAAAGAAATCAGAATGGCACCATCATTGAAGTCCTTCAATTCTCCATTTTTACATTAATTTAGCTGTCCTTTCATGTTCATAGCCACTACCTTGAACCAATTAAATACCATGGATTCCCAACATTCCATAACAATCTACATTTGTCCTCGTTTGGCTAAACAAAGCACTGCCACACAACATGCCAACAATAAAAGTTATGGTCATCAAGGGTAGGATCCTAATGGTTAGAATGTCAATCTTTCCATCTTTGAGTTGTGCATTCCCATAAAAACGTTGTAGCTACCCATCTGTATTATCTCCTCCTTCTTTTCCCCAAATAAAGAAATATCAGCTTCTCTATGAGAAATCCCAGTCAAGAAGTGCATGTCATCAACATCGATGGTAACATGGCGATCTCCAATCATAAAGCATTTTTTCTAGATATTCCAAGAACTTACCAAACATGTCATTAGATCTACCTCAGATTTCATCCCAGGAATGAGCCAATATTTCAAGAGGCCACAAGTTCTCAAAGCCTGCAATCTAGCTAGATCTGCTAAAGTTGTTGAATCATTAGCTTCATGTTCTCTCTCCCTCCATTCCATTTTGGAATAATAAATAGACTTGAAATAGAATTTAAAAGGATTTGGAATTAGTATTGAAGGCAATCACACATTTTTTGGGGTTCATTTTCTTTGTTTTTAAAAACTCTCGGTGCCTACTCTACCGGTCTTTTACAAATAGGGCGTAGCTACGCATATTTATGGGAATATTTCCATGCAGGCCATGTTTTTTGTGTGTAAAAAATCATTAGCCAGCGTGAACCCAATGGAGACAGTGTACACAGGGCTGAGGGAGCATTTTTTGATAAAATATCTCCCCAAAAAATAAATTGCAAGCAAAAAATTAAAATCTGAACAAATGAAAAGATAGATTGTGAGGAGATGTTTTATCTAGAGGAAATGGTTCACAATTTAGTCCACTGGTTGGCTCGAAATTAGTCTCGAAAGTTTGGTGGTAAAAATTCCTTTCCTCTACTCTTAAATGGTAAAATTGAAAATGGTAAAAAAGGAATTAATTTTTCAACTTTTATAATTTTTTGAGTGATTAAAATATTTTTTTATGGTTGAGACCTTTAAAAGTGAAAATTTTATGTTTTTACCCTAATACTAAGTAGTTATGATCATTTATTGAGTTTAAATTTGCAGAACAGCTTACAATGTCAAAACAAATAATTTTCACTATCAACAAACTTTTATCACTTTTCATGCTCTTAAAAATTACGAAAAACAAACCCTAGAGTCCTCTTTTAAGCCCTTTTCAGACTCTTGAAATATGAAAAGATCACCGATTACTTGATTGTTTGAACTCGTAAAAGTAAATGAATAGTTGTCTCCTCAATATAAGTTTACCCCTTTTTAGGACAGAGATAGGACTATTTACGAAAAAGGTATATGTTGATCAAACATGATCAATCAATTTCTCTCTTGTATTAGTTTATCCTTTTTTCAACTTGAGAGACTAAATGTACTAAAAAGGACATGCTAGATTTTACTTATGTTTTTCTTTTAACTCCCTAAAAGCGAAAAATGTCGAGCTTTACTTTCTTCGGGCTCGTTAAAATTTTACAGTAAAAGAATTGAATGAGTTTCTTTTTTGTGTCTTTTTCAAACTCTTAAAAGAAAATGACATCGAGTTACCCCTTTATTGGACTCGTAAAATTAAATAGTATAGGACTCATTAAGCATAACGATACCGAACCATTCCTTCTTAGGGTTCGTTAAAAATACTTCAATGGACTCATCTGAAGGAGGAGCTACAAGACAAGCATATGTTATCCTCCTCGAGCTTGTAAAAAATAAAGAGGCACATGGTAGCAATGGTGGGGGGGAATTGGGAAAATTTGTTCATTTTACATTTATTATAAAGGAAATATGTCACTCTTGAACATGACACTCTATCATATTGGTGTCTTATTTTAGAAATATATTTTCCTTACAGTTAATCGAACCCCATTGAAAGTATTCAACTAGTTTTGTGTATTATCATTAAGTCCAATGTTGCCAAGTCAATTTTTGTGTCGTTATGTGTTAAAGAGAAGTTCAACCTCATTTCATGTTCCTTTGAAAATTTTATCCTTCAATCACATCATCCATCCCTTAGAGTCAGTCCTTGCAAACTATTTTTCAAAACTTGACTCTATGTTTTGTGTCGTAGGATTTCCTACGACGGGTTGCTTCTTATCGATTTCATCTCATTATCTAGGACGTTGATTTAGAAACCTTTAGTACCTTGAAGCATGCATTCCTTAATGGTATGTTTCTTTCCTTCGATGAAAGGTTCTCATCAGTAGCCTTAGATCGAATGATTCTATGAATGTTTGAATTTAGATCACCTATTCGCCCTTTATAGATTGAACTAGAAGTAACTTGAGAGCCATTTTCATTATTGGTGGTTTGTCTCATGCTTGTTAACAGTTCATATCAATGACCATAATCAAGTCGTTTCTACCATGTTCAATTTAGAGACATTCACTCACATGGATAGATTTGTACTATGGATCAAGAAGATGAAGATCAAAGACCCTGGATCTAGTTTCATTAATCGAGGTTGCGCGGAGCTTTATATTCATGACTATGTAGAAAAAGCCATAAAGGGATGATTGTTTCCATACTATGTCTACTATCGATATTATTTTGGAGTTTTTCCGTACTTATTCATTGAGTTAGCTTCACTCATGAGTATGGGACTACCTACGTCAGTGATGATTATATATATACATTTGCATTGTAATCCTTGAATGTTTATTGTAGGTTTCTGACCATTATCTCTAATCTAATATTTAGCATGATAAAGTGTTTCAATGTTCTAAAACTTATTATAAAGACTTCACACTTTAGGGGGAAATCAATTACACATTAGTTTATCACCATGACACTTGATCAGTATAAAAAAATTTCTCGCCATCTATGAACATGTTTCATTGAACTCCCTTAGAGGTCAAGCAACCAAAAATACCTTGAAGAAGATGAGATTGCATACATTTTTAAGTAGGTCCTGCACGCTTTTCCCTAGAAGCGTCTACACATTCGCTGAACTTATCTATGAGAACAACACAGAACTATGCTCTGTCTACCACTGTGGACTGCGCAGGTGAATCAAAGAAAGTAAAAATACAAAAGTACATTATAGAAACATATTTGGTCGAATATATCCCAACTGAAAGATTCTAGGTGATGTCTATCCGAGCTATAACCCTCAGATGATGTATTTTAATCCCTTTCCTTGTGGAACCCTAATCTCTCAATTAGATGATGTCACCCGCCTCTTTTAGATCTGAAACTTCTTCCTCTTGGCCTATAAAATGACTCAGAGAAGATAAACTTATGCTACTAGTTTGAGATTGAAAAGCTTATCATGTAAGGATGAGATTGGGTGCATTTGGGAGGAACCTCACTACATCAAGGCAAAGGCTGTAAGGCTCTTCTTTATCTTTGATTAATACAAATTAATGTGTTTCCTCATTGAATTATCTCATCAGAATGATGGATGGTATATAATTCTTTATATGTTCATTAAAGTAATTTCAATTCCTAATCTCTTTAATAATTAGCTTAATTTTTTTTGAATTATTATGTTTCACATGCTTTGATCCTTCTTATGTTTATGGTTGCAGGTTTTATCAAGCATTGAGAGGTTGCATGGAGACACAACAACAGGTCTTGATCAAGCATTTCGTGAATGGGTAAGAGGATAATTTACCATATTTTATGTCTAGAATTGAAATGAGATAAACTTGGGAAAGAGTCATTTCAATTGTAAGTTTGTTTCTAGTTTTTGTCTAGGATCTAGGGAGATCACTCTTGTCATAAAGAAGGATTGATCCACCTAATAATGGGACACCATTTCCATGGACTTCATTACAGGTTTGTTGAGGAACATGATTCAATCATGCTTGTGGTTGAAAGGTTAAGTAAGGTAGCTCACTTCATTACAGTTAAGTCTTCTAATTCAACTACTAAGGTACCTCTAATCTTCATCAGGGAAATAGTGAGATTGCATGGTGCTCCCAAGAATATTACATCAAATAGAGATGCTGAGTTCACTTCTAGGTTTTGGAAGGAGTTGTTTGCAAGTTTGGGGACAAAGTTAGCTTTCAGTACATCCTATCATCTACAGACAAATGGACAGGTAGAGAGAGTCAACAAGATTCTTCAGGACATCTTGAGCATGTATGTCATGCATCAACAACAAAAATGGGAGGATTATCTTCCACTGGTACAATTTGCATATAATAATTGATGATACTCATCATTGAGTAATTATATGGGCCTTAATTGGCCTTAATGCACCTCCTACCTTAGCTAAACCAACTATTCTCACAAAATATTGCATACTTTTGATTATATTTTGCTTAGGAGTTGAGTTAGAGTTGGATATTTTTCTTTGTGGTCTAATGTGGATGTAATGCAAGAATAAAGGATAAAAGCAAGGGAAATGTAGGGATAAAAGGTAAAATCAAGGAACTATAGTAAAAGACCTTGATAAAAACTTGGATGAGACAAGGGAGAGGAATTATAGGATGTAAATCCTCCTCATTTACTACCCATCCATTCGAATATCCCTCCATCAGTTAAAAGTATAGACAGCCAAATCAGGAGTAATAAAGACAACCAAGCAAGTGGAAGTACAATCAACCTCCCTACTAGAAGGTAGCAGAGCTAGTGAAAGTGAAAGGACAAGTTACCATTAAGTTGGGAGTTGTACCTCCCTAGTTTTGAGGGAAGTCATTGAGACTTCAGATGTATAAATAAAGAGGCTTAGGACCTCAGTTTTTTTAGTTAATTACGAGTAAGCTAGATAGTCAGTCAGTCAGTTAGCAAAGATTCGAACTTCCACTTTGTCACAATTTTGACGTAATATAGTTCTTTGATAATGAATATGAGTTTTGATTTGAGCCAGCACTGAGTTAACTTAGAGGGCTAAGGCTCTTTGGTTAGGGCCCAACCCTAGTAGCCAAATCTCCTCTTTCTTGTATTGTATTATAGCATAAAATCCTACTTTATGTTCATTAACTTAAGTAGTTCATTTCCATTAAAGCAGTAGCATAGATGCATGGTTTGATTGTTCATTTTGTTATGTAGATGCATGTTCATTATAGTGGTTCAACATAGATTCACATCTTTCTTGTTCATTTACTGAAGTGGCTCCTTGTTTTATGTTCATTTGCTAAGTGGTTGCAGTTTCATTTATAGTAGTGCAGGGCAGAGTAGTTTTGTTTCGGTTTGTTCCATTCATGCTTTCATCTAAGCAGTAGGTTGGCAAAGAAAAGCATCCACAAGGTTATTCACAGGTGTCTCTGACTCACCTCCTCCATCTGGGAACATGATGTGAACAAGAAACCCTACAGCAACCCCAAAAACACAAGGTTTTGGTTTTCATAGGGTTTGTCATTTAATGCAATTGCGTGGTTCATCATGTCATTGCTTGGTTCATTTCATGATCATTCACTAATTTCCTGGTTATCTATCCCTTCACCCTTTGCCTAAGATCCCACTCATACTGTAATTCTCCTTCGGCCCGAAATGCTTGCGCAGGGGCTGATAATTCATGTTTAAATGGTTTTATTTGTAAAATGTGTTTCAAAAGCCAAATCGTCTAAATCACCACTCAAATCCACTTTCACATTTGAATTTTTTCCCTTTAAATCCCCACAATCGATCTACCTTGTCATATTCGATAGCTGTCGTGCACTCGCTCACAAACCTGTTTGGTCACATCTCCATCATAGATCTACCTTGCCAGATCTAACAGCCCTTGCACCATATCGCATGGATTTCGTTGTGACCATTATCGAGTTAAGAGCACGCGATATGGGTGGTTTCCCCATGGTACGTGTCGATCGAGGAGGCTAATTGTGTGAATTCTAAAAATACCATTTACGACTTTAACGGTGCATGAGATACAACTTACTGCCCTCCAAACCTGCTCATCATTTTTGCACATTTCTTTTCATGCTCTAACTTCCATCGTCGATCTACCCTACCAGATCTAATAGTTATCACATCACATGATCGCTTTATCACCTTGAAATCTCCACTATTGATCTGTCTCTTGATCTGACAGTTGTTGCTTGACCCGATCGCCAACTGGCTTGGCCAATCTTCACTATTCATCTGAAAATCACCTCCGTGATATAATCCCAACCATCCATCCTGTTAGTCCACCATGTCCACCCATTTTCCTACATACCCTCCTACTGTTCGATCTCAACCGTTCATTTACCCTTCACCCGTCTGATCCAGTGGTCCTCATGCGCTATTTCCCATTATGTCCTCTTTTCACCATTTCAACCCCTGACTGCTTCTTCCACTTCAACCCAAACTTAGCCTAGTTTCATTTACCTACACCTTAGGATAATTTTATGCCCTTTTACTTCTGCAACTTAGATAGTTATCATTAGATTAGTGTTGTTTAGCAATTCAGCTTAATCTAGTCATTTTCATGATTAATCAGGTTATGGTGATTTAGGTTTGCATCATGTTTTCCTCATTTCTACAGTAGAATAGCTCTCCCCTAGAATATATTTCCTCTCCTTCCATCAAAATCAAGCTTCTCATGACCTTATAGAAGTCTGGGTTGGAACCGCTAAGGTCTCTTGCTAGATGAGCAGTGACAACAGGTAGTACCTTCACTTCTACTTGTGTATATAGCACAAACACCTCCAAGTTTGTATAAACCCCAGGTTGATAAGTAAAGCTGGTAGCCCTAGGAGTTGCAACATTCTTGCTGCAACACCTAGGCTCATTACTTTTTGGCATCGTTGCTAGGGAGGTGTCAGAGTAGTAGTGCTTACTTCTCTTTCCTTCTATTTTCTAGTTTCCGACTTTCCTCCATTAGTTTATTTCTGCAAAAGTAATCTTATTTCTTTCTTTCGTTTTGTTATTTATCTACTTTCCTTTCCATTCTGCAATTTAATCTAGTTTCCTTTCCTACAAAAAGAATTTCAATTCAGTAAGTAGTTCTCTTCTTGTCAGTAGTCTTTTATTCAGCAATTTCAATTTAGAAAGTAGTTTCCTTTTGTTAGGGTTTTCACTTAATTAATAAATTTCATTCTATAGGTAGTTTACATTCTATCAGTTGTTTTTCATTTAATCAACAATTTTATTTCTGCAATTACTTCCCATATTTCAAGAAAAATCTCGCAAAAACCCAAAAACATTTCCTTTCATGCCTCATAGGATTAGGGATACTTCAGGAAAATTCTTGCCAAGCACTCCCACCTCATCCAACAATCAATCTTCTTTCTTCTTCATTGGTGGGGAATTGGAAGACATATTTGAGGAACCTATAGGGGAAGAAGAAGAAGAGGAGGAACCCATTCCTCCTCAACCAATGGTTGAACACTTAAATGATAGAGGAGATAGAGGGAGAATTGTGAGTACCTTCCCCATTAGGGAAACCAATGGGGACACTAAAATGAAGAACATAAGCCCCTCTTCTCTACCTCATTTCCATGGCTTGACCATAGAAGACACTGACACTTTCCTATTTGAGTTTTTTGTTGTCTTCCAAACCTATTACTACACAAATCATGAGAAGAAGTTGAACCTATTTCCATCTACCCTCAAGGAGGCAATATTGCTTTGGTTCAAGGGTTTACCTAGAGATAGCATAACAACTTGGGCTCAAATGTAGTTGGCATTTAAAAAAAAATATAGGGATTACTGTAGGTCAAAGGACACTAAATATGAAATTTTCAGGATGACCATAGGCCATGATGAATCCTTAGAAGACTACAAAGAGAGATTCCAGCCCAGTTACAAAAGGGTCAGGTGCACACTTGACCCTATGTCACTGAAGCTGGTCCTACTTAGAGGAGTAAGGGAGGATATCCTAGACACCTTACATATGTTGTGAGGAGGAGATATCTACAATCGACCCTATGAGGACATCAATATTGTCTTTAGAAATGATTCTAGGGTAGTTAGAAACAAGGGTAGAAGTAGTCAACCTATGTCCAGTAAATCGTCCTCCAACTTATCCATCAAGGGTGAAATTGGAAATATGTTGGAGAACTTCAAAAGTGAGATGCTAAAAACCCTTTCCTTACAATTGGATAACATGAATATCAGAAGAAATCAAGAGGAACTAGAGAGATCCATGGACATCTTTTGTCCTATGTGCATCAGAAGGCATCCTAAGAATGAATGCCCATTAAACTGTATTGAGATTTGCTCAGTCTATGAAGAAAACCACTCCATAGACAAGTGCCCTTCCTTTCCTGGACTCAAAGTTGTATATCAAGGAGCTAAAGGGGTCACTGAGCAGCTTTGCTACATTAACCAAAGGAGACCTCCTAGGCCTATATACTATTGAAATTCAGGAGATCAACTTGAGATCTGGAAGATTCGCCAAATCAACAATCTCCCTTTCCACATAAGGAGGTTGAGGAAGAAAGAGAGGAAAGAAACCTTAAAGAAAATCCACCTTTTCCTGAAAGATTAACCCAACCACACCAGCCTACCCCAGAAGAAATTGAACTTCTAGGAGAATTGGAAAACGTATGTGTAAAGATTCCCCTCTCCAGGCAATGAAAGATGTTTCTATTTACAATAAATTGATTAAGGAGAAGTGCTTTAAGAATCCAAGAAGAAGAAAATGGGATTCCCCTACCATTAATGTCATTGGGCAGTTATCTGACTTAATTTTGGGGCAGGCAATATGTCCAAAATGCTTAGACCCCAGAAGCCCTGCAGATGATGTCCACATCAATGAAACCATTCTCCCTCACACTCTAATTGATCTTAGGGTTGCCATTAATGTGATGACTAAGGACACCATGCTCAAGGTTAACCTCCAAGGGTCATTAAGGAATACCACAATAGTGTTGCAACTTGAAAACCATTCTATAGTCACCCATGAGGGAATTGTGGAGGATGTGATAGTCTCCATGGGTTCCTAAGAGTACCCAACAGATTTCCTATTTCTCTAGCCGAAGGCTGAGCTTACCAGTTACCCTCTCATCCTTGGGAGGCCATGGTTGGCCACAATTGATGCCTACATTAACTATAGAGCTAGGAATATGACAATCAAGAATGGGCACATGTCCAAACAATTAGTCTTATACCCTCTTGCTCAACCCTCCATAGAACATGACTTACCTTTATGATTGGAGGAGGAGGAAGAAGATGAGCTTTATTCTCTAGAACTTTATCCTTTCGAAGCCATCATAGCAGGAGGACAACAAGATGAGGATGATTTAATTGAACACCTGCTCCAAAGTCCAACTCCTAGTCCATTATCACTAGAATAAGAAGTAAAGGAAACACTAAACAATCATCAAATTGACTTATGCTTGGCCGATTCCAACCCAATCCGAGTCAAAACCATAGAATTTGGGCCAGAGAAAACTTTGAAGATTAATCCATCTCTTTCTACTTTATAAGAGGAACAATTATTCAACTTGTTGAAAGAGAACCTAGAAGCCTTTGCTCGGAACTACAAGGAAATGAAGGGAGTACACCCCTCAGTGTGTACTCACCACATATACATCAAGGAATGTTGCAAGCCAGTTAGGAAACCACAAAGGAGAGTGAATCCAGCCCTCAAAGACATAGTTAAGGAAGAACTATAGAAACTATTAGATGTAGGGTTCATTTACCCTATCTTTGATAGTGAGTGGGTCTCTCCTTTAGTACTAATTCCCAAGAAAAATGGGAAGTGGACAATTTGTGTCGATTATAGGGAGCTAAACAAATCCACCAAGAAGGATCATTTTCCCTTAACCTTCATTGACCAAATGTTAGATGGCTTGGCAAGGAAGAAGTTCTTTTCTTTCCTAGATGGATTCAATGGGTACAACCAAATCCAAATCTACCCAGAAGACCACGATATGACCACTTTCACCCATCCATGGGGTAATTTCTCCTATAGAGTCCTTCCTTTCGACCTGTGCAATGCTCCTACCATTTCTAGAGAGAAGTCCTAAGTATTTTTGTTGAATTAGTTCATGACGCTGTGGAGATCTACATGGATGATTTTACACCTTATGGTTGTGATTTCCTAGAGGCCCTGACTGACTTAGGCAAAGTATTACACAAATGCATTGAGATGAACCTATCCCTTAGTCCAGAAAAATGTGAATTCTTAATGACTGAAGGGGCTGTGCTAGGTCAATCAATATCTCAACAAGGACTACAAGTGGACTCAAACAAAGCATCAATCATTCAAAGGGTCCCTCCTCCACAAAAGCATAGAGACATTAGGAGTTTCTTAGGGCTAGCTGGATATTACAGAAGATTCATAAAAAGAATTTAGCAAGCTAACCTCTCCTTTGTTTGGACTATTGGCCAAAGATTCTCAATTTATATGGTCAAAGAGCTGTCAAGAGGCCTTGGACATTTTAAAGGATAAGGTAACCACTGCACCAAGCCTTAGATGCCCAAACTGGGCTCTGCCCTTTCACATGCATGTTGATGACTCACATAGAGTGATAGGAGCAGACTTACAACGAGTAGAGGAAAAATTGCCTTATGCCATCTACTTTACCAGTAAAAACCTATCAAAGGCTGAACTAAACTATACAATGATAGAAAAATAACTCTTGGATGTTGTGCATTCATTGAACAATTTTAGGCATTACATTACGACCTATCAGACATTTGTGCATACTGATCATGTTGCAATTAAATATTTAATGAACAAACCAAATGTAAATGCTAGAATTATTAGATGGTTACTTTTATTGCAACAATTTGATTTAACTATTGTTGATAAGCTTGGTAAAGAAAATGTTGTTGTTGACTTTCTATCTGGAATGAATATGCTTGCAGATGAAGAAGGAATGGTGGATGATCTATTCCTAAATGAGCATTTGTTTGCTATTTCAGCAGTCTCCCCATGGTTTTCTGATATAGAAAACTATCTGGTGTCAGCATAGTTCCCACCAAACCTACCCTCCAAAGAAAAAAGAAAGATAATAAGGAAAAGTACCCCCTTCAATTGGATTCGAGCAATCTATTCAAACTTGGTCCAGACCAAATCTTGAGAAGATGTGTAAGGGAATAGGAGGTCTTTGACATCCTTCTAACCTATCATGATGGGCCTTGTGGAGGTCACCTTGCAGAAAAAGGGACAACATTAAAGGTGTTGCAAGCAGGATATTATTGGCCTACTCTTCTTCAGGATGTGAAGAGATATGTTAGTTAGTGTGATCGGTGCCAGAGGATGGGAAATCCTACTTCAAGGGATGGAATGCCCCTATAGCCTCAAGTGACTTTCAAGCCATTTGACAAGTGGGGCATTGACTTCATTGGGTATATCAACCCTCCTTCCAAGAAAAAACAACACATCATTGTGTGCAACGATTACTTGACCAAGTGGGAAGAAACCAAAGAAACCAAGGCATCAACAAAAGAAAAGGTGGCTGAGTTCCTAAGGGAGAACATATTCTACAAATTTGGGTACCGTAGAGAACTAGTCATGGACCAAGGAAACCAGTTCACCTCTAGCATGATTAAAGAACTGCTCAAGCATCACAAGATCAAACATAGGACCTGCACTCCTTAACATCCATAAGCTAATGGGAAAGTGGAGGTGACCAACATAATGCTGGAGAACATCCTGACCAAGGCAGTTAACAACAATAGAAAGTACTGGGCTGAGAAATTAGTTGAGGCCACCTGGGCCTATAATACAACGTGGAAGACCACCACTAGGTTTACATCTATGAGCTGGTCTATGGAAAAACGGCTTTGTTGTCCATTGAATTTGAATATAACACATTAAGGATAGTAGCCCAACTAGATCTAGATCTTAGTCATGCACAAAAAGAAAGGTTGTTCAACTTGAATGGCCTAGATGAATTCAGAATGTAGGTCCTCCTTCATATAGAGATAATTCAGCTTGAGAGGAAGATTTGGCATGAAACACACATTAAGGAGAAGTTGTTTCAAGAAGGAGACTGGGCCATATTATATGATTCAAGGTACAAAGACTTCAAGGGAAAGCTAAGAACAAGATGGCTTGGACCATATGTGGTGGAAAGATTCCATGACAATGGTTTAGTGTGAATTAGGACTATAGATGAAGAAGCCATTCCGTTGCTAGTTAATGGACACAAATTGAAATTATACAAGAGGCCTTCATCTAAACAAGAGTTCATTGACATCATCAATAAGATAGTGATGATGGTGTAGCAAGTTTTAGCTCCTCCCTCATCAAGACATTGAAAAAAAGAACAAAAAACAGAATAAGGATTCAAGTGAAAACGTCCATGAGGTGCCTGAGTCCCATATTTTGGTTGAAAACCTCCATGAGGTGACCCAAAGATGAGAAAAAGGAAAGGAAAAGAAGGTCCATAGCTGAAAACCTTCCTTGAGGCGCCTAGGTTAGATACCTAGGGTGAAAACCTCTTTGAGGTAGCTTAGGTGTTTTTCAAAAAAAAAATATAATAATAAAAGAAAAAAAAATTGTTTGTAGGAGGGTGAGAAAGACAATCAAGGAGCAAAGAGAAGATTAAAAGGGGGCCCTACCTCACATATGTTCATCTCCCCCACTCCTTACCATGCATCCCTCCATAAATTCCATTGTTTTTCACTTCACTACTTCAATTCAGGAGAAGATTGTGTTTTCCACAGCATCAACTCATCCATTACCATCATCCCTGCCTTCACAAACTCTCCTACTCCCTTTGTACATGCAACAACATCTGATATACAGTAATAGACATCATCAACATACATCAGAAGAGGCAGAGAAATGACCATACAATAGCAGCAACAACATCTGATCTGCAAATAAGAAACCATCAGCAGACAGTAGAGGAGGGAGAAGAATGACCATCAATAACACCTCTGATCTTTGACACTTGTTGCATGGCATTAAGTCTGCAAGTAAGTATCCTACTCACTCACTCATCTGCATCATTTGATCAAAAGTTGTAAAGGTTAAGAGGTAGTTGTTTTGTGAGTAAAAAGGCGGCTAGTTTCCTCTAAAAAGGCTATGCCCTCCAAAACCTCAAGATCCCTATAACATTGATAGTCTTCAATGACTTACCAGTAGATGACGACATCAAAATATTCATCTATGGTGTTAATCCTTCTATCAATAAGGAGGAGACAAAACAAGAAATAGAAGATACAGAGCTAGATGGGGATGAGATGGATAAAGAAGACAATAATATAAAGGAACATGATGTTGAAATAGAAGAGGAAGGAGGAATTGAAACAAAGAAGAACAAGCAGCAAGAAACAAAAGAGCTAAGTGGATTTAGGGATAGATAAGCAACTGAACAATCAAAATCCCATGGCCTTAATCAGCACCCATAATTTAATTGCAAATGATCCTCAACTGACACTCAGGTACCTGGCTACCCAAGGGCAAGCAAGTACACATTTTGAGGATATGTTTAGGCTGATAGGAAATCATACTATACATGCCTACTGGAAGAGATGAAACACTACCACATAGCTTGAAGATTAGAGAATATCAATGGGAAGAAAAATGAAGGAAAACAAGTTGATATAAACAAGAAGAAAAGACCACAAAAAAAGAATGAGATGTTAGAGAGGCTACTAGAGCCACTAAGTTGCTCAGAGGATGAGCAACACTTTTAATATGGGTTGATGATGAGTCTCATCATTCAGTAATTATATGGGCCTTAATTGGCCTGAATTCACCTCCTAGCTTAGTCAAAGCAACTACTCTCACAACCTATTGCATACTTTCGATTATATTTTTCTTAGGAGTTGAGTTACAGTTGGATATTTTTCTTTGTGGTCTAATGTTAATGTAATGCAGGAATAAAGGACAAAAGCAAGGGAAATGCAAGGATAAAAGTTAAAAGCAAGGAATTATGGTAAAATACCTTGGTAAAAACGTGGATGAGACAAGTGAGAGGAATTAGATGAGGTAAATCCTCCTCATTTACTACCCATCCATTGGAATATCCCTCCATCAGCTAAAAGTAAACACAACCAAATTAGGAGTACTGAAAGACAGCCAAGAAAGTGGAAGTACAAGTAACCTCCCCACTAGAATGCAGTCGAGCTAGTGAAAATGAAATGACAGGTTACCATTAATTTGGGAGCCGTACCTCCCTAATTTTTAGGGAAGTCATTGAGACTTCAAATGTATAAATAAAGAGGCTTAGGTCCTTAGTTTTTCTAGTTAGTTATGAGTCATCTAGATAGTCAATCGGTCAGTTAGCAAGGATTCAAACTTCTACTTTGTAACAGTTTTGATGTAATATAGTTCTTTGATAATGAATATGAGTTTTGATTTGAGCCATCATTGAGTTAACTCAGAGGACTAAAGCTTTTGGGTTAGGGCCCAACTCTAGCAGCCAAAGCTCCTATTTCTTGTATTGTATTCTAACATAGAATCCTGATTTCTATTCATTAACTTAAGCAATTCATTTCCATTACAACATTAGCATAAATGTATGGATTGATTTTTCATTTTGTTAAGTAGATGCATGTTCATTATAGTGGTTAAGAATAGATTCATAGCTTTCCTGTTCATTTACTGAAGCGGATCCCTGTTTTATGGTCATTTGCTAAGTGGTTGTAGTTTCATTTCCAATAGTGCAGGGCAGAGTAGTTGTGTTTCAGTTTGTTCCATTCATGCTTTCATCTAAGTAGTAGGTTGGCAAAGAAAAACATCCAAAAGGTTGTTCATAGGTGTCTCGTCCTCACATCCTCCCTCTAGGACAATGATGTGAGGAAAAAAACCCTGGAGCAACCCCAAAAACACAGGGTTGTGGCTTTCATAGGGTTTGTCATTTAATGAAATGACATGGTTCATCATGTCATTGCTTGGTTCATTTCATGATCATTAACTCATTTCTTGGTTAGCTATCCCTTCACCCACTACCTAAGACCTCACTCATACTATCATTCTCCTTTGGCCTGAAACGCTTGCATAGGAGCTGATAATTCATGTTTAGATGGTTTTACCAGTAAAACGCGTTTCACAAGCCAAATCATCCAATCACTGCTTAAATCCACTTTTTGCATTTGAACCTTTTTCCCTTTAAATCCTCACCATCAATCTACCTTGTCAGATCTGAAACCTGTCGTGCATTCACTCACCAACCTCCTTGATCACATCTCCATCATAGATTTGCCTTGCCAAATCCGATGGGACTCGTGGCATATCGCATGGATTTCCTTTCGAGTGTTATTGGGTTGAGAGCATGCGATATGAGTTGTTTCCCCGTGCTACATGTCAGTCGGGGAGGCTAATCACGTTAATTCTGAAAATACCATTTACGGCTTTCACGGCATGTGAGATACAACTTACTGCCCTCCAAACCTGCTCGTCATTTCAGCACGTCTCTTTTCACATCAAACCTCCACTATCGATCTGCCCTGCCAGATCTGATGGTTGTCCCATCACTTGATCTCTTTATCACTTTAAACTCTCCACCGTCAACCTGTCTCTTTATTCGACGACTGTCACTTCACTTGATTGCTAATTGGCTTGGCCAATCTCCACCATTCTAATGATCACCTCTGTAATATAATCCAAGACATCCATCATGTTAGTCCACCATGTCTACCCATTTGCCTATGTACCCTTCTACTATTTGATCTCAACCAATCATTTACCCTTCACTTGCCTGATCCAACGGACCTCATACACTATTGCCCCTTATGTCCTATTTTCACCATTTCGACCTCTGACTGCTTCTTCCTCTTCAACCCAGACTTAGCCTAGTTTCATTTGCCTACACGTCAGGATAGCTTTATTCCCTTTTACTTCTGCAACTTAGATAGTTAGCATTAGGCTACTGTTTTTTAGGAATTCTTCTTAATATAGTTGTTTTCATGATTAATCAGGTTATGGTGATTTAGGTTTGCATGTTGTTTTCTTCATTTATGCAGTACAAAAGCTCTCCCCTAGACTAGGTTTGCTCTCCTTCCATAAAAAATCAAGCTCCTTTTGACCCTATGGAATTCTGGCTTGGAACCCCTGGGGTTTCTTTCAAGACGAGTAGTGACAATAGGAAGTACCTTCACTTCTACTTGTGTATATAGCACAGTCACCTCCAAGTTTGTACGAACCCTAGGTTGATAAGTAAAGATGGTAGCCCTGGGAGTTGCAGCATTCTTGTTACAATACCTAGGCTCATCAATAATGGGTATCAAGAATCCTTGAAGACGTTTGTTTGAGGCACTTTTTGGGAAAATTTATAATACTCCCATCAGCTGGATTGATCCATTGAATAAGGTGTTTATTGGACTGAATATGTTAGCTAATATGGAAGAAGAGATGTAGGTTATAAAATGGAATTTAAAGGCAACACAAGATAAGAAGAATATTTATGCAGATCAACATATAGTATTTAAGGAGTTTCATGGTGGGAAGCATGTGTACTTGCATATCAAGCTGAAGAGGAGATCCTTTAGGATTGGGTCATGTTCCAAGCTAGCACCTCATTATTGCAAGCCTTTTGATATCCTTGAGTGATCGAAGATCTTTTTCTTATAGATGTATTAAAGAATTACATGGATAAATTGTAGCTTAACCATAGAAATTTAATGTGCACATGAGAGAAGAGGAGAAACACACAAAACCATGAAAGAAGACAAGAGACTTGATAATGGAGTTCGTCCAATTTGGACTACTTCTCCGAGCCTTGCTCAATCAATGAGGAGGCCTTCATTCATTAAGTAGCATGAGAAACAAGAGTACAATAAACATTTACAAAAAGGAGTCTTATACCTCCAATTTGGAAAATGGCCGAAAAATGGAGAGCTATGTTGCAGAAATGGGCATCACTATTGAGTTCCTATTGCTGAAAGGTGCAAAATTGATATAAAACTTGCCCAATTCTAACATTGGGCCAAAACTGACCCCCTGAAAAATGTTCTCAGGCAAGGTTCTACCCCCTGTCATACACTTGCTCACAGTTTCACCACCTCCAAGTCATCCACCTTGAAATACGTGTGCGCTCTCTCCCCCCAGTGACCTGTGCAAAAAGGTTGATATACATTTTGGTGGGCAGATAAAACAAGAAAGGTGGTTTGGCGCATTGGTTAACTAAAGATTTAATCATTGAGGAGGGGTCGGGGGATCAAATCCCGCCCCACCATTTTTTATTTGATAGTCATTGACATGTTATATTGGGAGGTGGTTTTGTCGGTCCAGGTGGCCCACTCCCCCCATACTCTGTCAGCATCCATTGTACTTAGGTGAGGTGGAGAGGCAACAGGGTTAACAGCCCATGCCCCCACCATATTTATATTATGTTGTTTGGTGGAATCCAGGGGTGGCAGGGTCGTGGTCACCCACCCCAATTCACAATGTAATTTGGTTATGGTGGTTCCTGGGGCAACGGGGTCATGGCCACCT